>JANHZU010000097.1:257601-272597 GCA_032468055.1 Acrochordus granulatus
AAGCAAACTGGCAATTGTGCTACTTGTGGAACAGTGGTGCTATGTGGGTCATTCTAGGGGCCCCAAGAACTGTCTGCACAGTGGCATTCTGCATCAGCTGAAGCTTCCAAATGTTTTTCAAGGGTAGCCCCACGTTGAGCATGTTGCAATAGTCCAGCAGATAGATGATCAGGTCATGAGTTGCTAAGGATAGGGATGTGAAGTTATGCAAAGGCCCCCCTAGCCATAGCTGCCATCTGCTCTTCAAGCAGGAATTGTGAGTCTAGGAGAACCCCCATATTGCACCCAGGGTCTGTCTGGGGCAGTGCTACCCCATCCAGAGTTAAATATGTTAAAATCCCAGATCCTGAATCCCCAGGCACTCAAAGCCACTTAGTCTTGCTAGGTTCAACTGAAGCCTGTTGTCTCCAATTCAGATCCTTACAGCCTTCAGGCACTGAGTCAGAAATGAGGCAGCATCACTTGGATCATCAGGAATGGAGAAGTAGATCTCACCCAGTGGTATCATATATATGTTAAAAAGGAGTGGAGAAAGTACTGAGCCCTGTACTTGCCACAGAGAAGCAGCCATGGACTGGACCTATCCCTCTCTATTAACACTCTTTGGCACCAGCCTTGGAGAAAGGAGCCAAACCAGCACAGTACTGTGCCATCCAGACCCAGCCCCTGCAGCCAATCCAAAAGGATATAGTGATTAATGGTACTGAAAGCCGCCAAGAGGTCAAGGAGAGCCAGGATGGATTCACTACCGGCATCCAGCTCTCACCAAGATCATCAACAAGTGTGATCAGTGCTGTCTCTGTCCCATAACTGGGTCTGAATACAGACAGAAATGGGTCCAGGTAATCTGTTTCCTCCAGATCCTCTGAAGCTGCCATGCAACCACCTTCTCAATCAGCTTCCCTAAAAGGGTAGGTGGGAAACTGCACAATAATTGTCCAGGCAGGTAGAATCCAGTGATGGTTTCTTAAGCAGGGGATGAACCAGGGCCTCTTTAAAAGGTCCCAGAAATATCCTCTCTTGCAGAGAAGAATTTATCACTGCATGGATCCATCTGCTAGTCACTGTCCTGGCAGCTTTTGTCAGCCAGGAGGGACAAGGGTCTAATTGAGAAGAAGTCAAGGACCTTGTCCACTTCATCAGGGGCAACAGGATCAAATTGTTCCAAGATAACCAGGCAAGGCTCCTCACTAGGCATTTCAATGGACTTCCAGCTGGGACCGAATCTGAGACTTTGTCTGCCAGGTGTTCTGCAGATTCCTTTGCATGGCCCCACAGATAATCCTCTGAATCCCCCCATCCAAGGAGGGATCAGGTGACCCTGAACAGGGTTCATGGGCAACACTCTGTGGATGCAATAATGGCGGAGACATAATTGTGTTTCGCCACCTTTATTGCCACAAGATAGGCCTTAATAGTAGCTCTAGCTCATGTCCATTTTAATTATTTTATTTCTCCTTAATACTCAAAATATTTTCTCTTTACCAATGACAACTAGTATTTGGCTGTCTTTTCTTTTACTCACTGGAATTACTTTTACTTTGAAAAGTATGTACACGTCTGTAGACTAAGGTTGGCACAAATAACATAGTTACCTATGGTATTGAGGAATCTAATACTGTACATATAAATCATGTCAATGTAAAGCATTCCATATGTATTTACTGAACTAATTGCAATTTAGTAACCATATTTCATACTTCTTTTAATATTGTAAGAGAGTTATTGGACAATGTGACAAATGTATATTCAAATATGGATTTTGAAAGAAAGCATGGATGTTATTTGTAGTTTGAGAGAAAATATGACACAACATGGATCAAGTTGACCTAATTATATTATAATATCCTCAGCTAGACTGATATTTTTCTGACAAGTGTTTGATTCATAAAGGAGATTGTCAGGTCATCCAAAATAGCACTGAAAACTTAAACTGGGTTGATATAGCACATTATGCCATAATCATTTGAATAAGCCACAGGTGACCGGCTTAACACATGGTAAGCCAAAACCAACCAAACCACACCATATCTTAGTTTAATATGTCAGCCCAGCCATGGCTGTCTGCATTGCTCAGTAGAATAGGATCGATTGCCAGCTTTATTGTCATGATTAGTTTAGAGACTTTTTCCTTCCAGGGAAAATGGAGGAAATTGACAAATATCTATGTGACATAAGAAAGTATGTTGCTATTTCTTCCAATGAAGGTGAAGCAAGGGGCAATAGGTCCTTTTTATCGCTCTGCCCTTCCCTAATCTATCTCAAGTGACATCACTCAACAGCCCTTCACCCTCAAACTAGATTCCTCCCCTAGAAACTGGAGTTGTCCACTGTGGACAACTTCTGGAAGCGCTAATCACCCCATAATCTCCATTAAAGGGATATATTGGCTTAAGTCTAAGGTCTCCTCCTCCTCTTCATCCAAATATTGAAGGAAACTGTGCAAAAGAGGAGGAGTGAGTGGGAGGGGGATGGATTCTGAATGCACAAAAGCTGAAGGAATGGCAAACGGCAGTAACCTAGCAACAGTGTCTCCGGATTTGAATGTAATTATCCTTCCAATGTGATAAATACTCTGAAGGACTCCTTATGTGGAGATCATACTAAATAAGTCTTTGAACTTACCCTCATCAAATATTGATCGAGGGAGAGTTTTCAGAAAGAAAGACCAGCGGATTCCAGCAAGCCCATGTTCTGTGAGTTAATGGGACAACATTGATGCATTAATATACAACAACCGTACCAATAGCCTCCACTAGCAACAAAAGGAGCAGTCTAAAGCACAGTCATCAAGACAGGCCGTCATATTGATTTTCCTTTTGTTTTATGTCCAGCATACAGAGAAACAATCACAATAAACAGGATTTATATTAGCCAGTTGAACTGATGGAAATTTAATTGTTGCCTTAGGGGGAAAAGTGTTCCCATAGGAAAGAGTAAGTAGGAAGAGGCTAGGAAGGGAGTGGATCTTTGTTCATTAATAATCAGAAATATCTCCTTCTTGTCTTGTATATGTGTGTTTGTGTTTAACGTGGCTCAGTAGCTGTTTTTGTGAAGCACTCTTGACTGGGAAAACATTGATTCTGTTTGCTTGGTGAGAAAATGATTTATTGCACAGGTTGTCCTGATGGCACAGCATCAGAGTTTGTTGAGAAAAAAAAATAATGACACCAAGTAACTGCACAAATGCCAATGGTGGGCTAAAGACAGCAGGCACAGTTAAGGAACTCTTGATGTATCTATTTTCCATTGGAAACAATGGATACCTTATCAAATAATTAACAGCTCTTAATTACTTAAGGTTGAATCTCATTTTCTATCAATTTTGGTCCCTTGGCATTAATATCAAAATAAACAAAATTATTTAAAAATCATAAAAATATAAAAAGGAACTTTTAAAATGGAATTAAAAGTAAGGATGTATATATCAGCCAATATCTGATTTAAATTCAAGATTTAAAGGAAGCACTGTTTTACATGAATTTAAGATTTGAAAACAACACAATTAAATTTGAACTGAATCAAATTACAGCTTTAGGCTAAAGGAGGGAAGTATTAAACTGCTTGCATTAGCTCCCTTTACACAAAACAAACAAAATACAGTAATAGAAATGGATAAAAATAACAGGAACTTTTAGAGGATGAGAAACAGATTTATATAATAGCTTCAAATTGTCCAGCAAAGATTTAACCCAAAAGTTCCTCTGAAGTTCCATCTCCAATTTAAAAATGAAAACATACATAAGCTTTCACTAAAAACTGAAAAGTTCATCACTCTGTGATTACTTACTTTTCTGAGCTGGCAGGCTGATTTTCTAAAATGTGAAAACTGTATGCTTTCTTTATTGTGTAATTAATGCACAATTATATAAAGACAGTCCATTTTGTATAACTGTCTACATCATCATACAGGTGCTACCATTGCAAGCTTGTGTTCCAGCAACTGAACAAGTATGAAAGTTGTGACATATTCATTTTAATAACTTTGTAACATTTCGACTTTTGCCCCTCTTCCCCCAAAGTCTATGAAGCAGAACACAAAACATGAGAGTATGTTTTGTGTTCTGAAAGTAAGAAAGTAAAGCAGTTTTCTCTCTTCTTTCTTGATGGGATTTTGTAGTACAGATTATGAAAAGGAATGAACCGACTGAGTCCAGTAATTAAGATTAAATTGATTGAAAGTTAAGAAAATATAAAAATAAAAGTGTATGGATGTGGGCGAAGATAGAAAAATGCACAGGAAATACCAAACTAGATCAAAACAGAGTAGCAAAATAAATCTAGTCTTTCTTTCCCACTTATTCCAATTGAATCTGCCCAAACAAATTCTACCAGAAGCCTGAGAAACAGAACAGCACTTCCCCAGCTAGGGTTTGCGGATGTAATGAAACTTATTAGCAACTATTCAGAGATAACTTATCACACCATTCATTCCCCACCGCTTTGTCTGCTTTATATAGAAGGAAAGCTATATAGAAGGAAAGCTTTATATAGAAGGAAAGCTGTAAATATCATTAAAAAATTGATATTTTTTTGTAAAAAATAGATAATTTTTTATAAAAAATTTGTAATTTTTTTTGTTCTAAGGTAATTTAAAAGCATCTGATTCAGTCAAATCTCCTTCAGATAAAAGTTTCATATAGCCCTCGCTGAAAAGAAAATAATAAAACATATGTCCAAATCAGTTCAGCCACCTTGATTTTTTTTAAAAAAAACATGAAGTAAATGCTTTAAAAATAAATTATTCATTCACCAAACTCTATCCTGACTTAGATATATGGTCTTTGTAATTACGTTAGCTGAGAAGAAAGCTCTACCTACTCATCTTAGAGTAAGCTTCTCTCCACCCAGCACAATGGGATTTAATTGTCACGGGTATATATAGATTTACACTGTAACACAATAGCAATTTAAAGCATCATAAACACTTTGTATAACAATTTATAAGTAGCTTATAACTTCTCATAGAAACAGCAGCAGTAAAACAGAACCCTAAAACAAAGCATTACAGGCATTAGTTAAAAGCAGCTTTGAATATAAGTCATCCAGAGCCATTTAAAACTGACAAGAGTAGGAGTTATCTGTATGTCAGAAAGGTATTCCTCAAACATTTCCAACTTTTTAGAGATGTCTTATTAATATCTATTGTGAGAGCTGCCAGAATTGTCATTCTTCAGCACTCTCCACAGTTTCTAACATTTAAGGCTGCAATTATACATACACCATCCTAGTTAAGCCTTACTGGAGCAGAAGATTTACTAAAGACCTTACTACATATCTCTAAGAAGTCAGCAGATGCATCATGTCAGATTATAGCCATGAATATGAAGATACCATGCCAAAGCATAGCTTACCAGGTTGTGATATTATGATAAATCAGCTAGAGATACAATAACCTAGTATTCACACAAGCTAAGTTTCATTCATTCAAACTTTGTAAGCTCAGAACTGTATGCTTGATTACTATATAGTTCAAAGAACTGTATAAATCCACAGAAAGGCTTAATTCAGCTTGTACCTGTTATGTGAACTCAGCCAATACAGCAAGTTTATTTTATCTTATCAAACACATGTATACTATGAGAATTAAATTGGTATGGACTTACGCATAAGTTTGAATCCTTTGCAGAAAGAGAGCAGCAAGATGTACTAAAAATAATGTATAAATAATTAATACACAAATGATGTATATTAATACATTAATATTAATAATTCAGTTGATTAATAGCTGATTATCCATTGTAGGATCATGTGGCTTTTAAATATACAGAAGTATAATATATATAAAATAACATTAAGTGGAATAACATTTTTAATAACATATAGTTATGAATTAGTTGACAGGTGTCAACTGGAACAGGATCAAAAAATGATCACATAAGGACAAAGGAGTAACGATGATATCCAGATCACACAACAGCTGCTCCAAAACAAAAGCAAAATTTAATACATGGCCATTTATTCTTGTCTGGTCCAAGATTATCTGAAACTTTTGGGTTCTAAATTCACTCCTCACAATATGGAGGTTGAACTCCAACTGGCTAGGAGATCAATTTGATGACAGTCCAGGAGCCCAAAAAGAGATCCATATGGAGAAAAGAGTGGTCTGTACAATAACAAGTCCCTAGCTTGTCCCTATGGCCCAGTCTAATATAAAGGCAATCATAGTCCATGACTTTGGAAATAGTGGCACTAGTGACCCAGGCAAGAGCTCATGGTATATCAGTGTCACCTGCCCCTTCCCAGCATTTGTGCTGAGATTTATACTGGTCTTGAAACCTGATTGGATAGATTTCCAAAAAGATGATATAACCTTATCTTCATTCAGCCAAGTTTTATCCAGCACCAAAATCATGAATGGACCTAGTTTTATTACAGACTGATCTGATTTTTACCAGCAACATTCTGAGGTGCCAAATGTTCCACAAGATAGGGCTTTGGGCTTTGGATTGGAAGAGAGATTGCAATCAAATAGGAGGCCATTCTTTCCCTAGGATGCTACCTCTCCACTCCCCACCTAACAGCCCTGGAATATAGCAGTATTCCCAATTACACCACAGTATCTTCTTAATGCCCTACATAAAACACAATAATCATTCACAAAAATCAAGATATGGGATCACTATCAGGTGAACCACTCAAGTTGACCCCATAACCAAATACTTCTCCAACCCAACCTCCATGCCTTCTAATCACTCTAGTTGAATATGGAGGTATTCTTCCTCTAGTCCTGGAACCTAGTCTTGGGAGAGCCAATTTGGTCTAGTGGTTAGAAAATGCTAGAAAATGGGAGTCCCTGAGTTCTAGTCTCACCTTAGTTATGAAAGCCAGATGGGTGATCTTGGGCCAATCACTCTCTCTCAGCCCAACTCATCTCATATTTGTTGTCATGGGGAAAATAGGAAGAGGAAGGTATATTGGGTATGTTTCCTGCCTTGAGTTATTTATAATAACACAGGCGGGATACAAATAAAAAAAATAAAAATAAAAACTTTCTTCTGATCTACACTCTTAGTGTGAGTCAAGCTATCATCACTCCCTTGACACCCCCGCCAAGGGCTGTTCTACTCCAAGTACAAGAGAACAGTCCCTCCCAAAGGCCAGACTGTACCCATGAGTATTCATTGACCCTTCAAGAATTTTGGGTGATTTGGTTCCTGGAACCAAGTGAAAGTAACCTTTGAAAGCAGCCTAAACTTTCAGCACTCATGTGCTATGATTCTGTGGTTCAAAATAGTGATCTCATTTCCCTTATAAATGTATGAGGACAGGATAGTTCAGATTTAAAAATAATAATTAAATATCTTTTTGGTGAAAGTATAGTCAATGCTGGACTAAAGCCTGATCTGGGTAAAATCCACATTTTGAAAAATTCTTCTGGGATTATGACATAAAATATTAAAAATGAAGAAAGAATTGATGAATTTAATTATTAAAATGCTTCCATGTGTCCTAATAAATGCATAAAACCTTAATATTGCTTTGTAATGCAAGAGGCACAAAGAAGGAATACTTCCAGAGCAATCAATATTCCACCTTCTCTTGCTCCAAGGTGGCAGAATAAAAAAGATCCTGCAATAATCTTTCTCTTAGAGTTGTATTGTTAAAACTATCCTTAGGGAAATTCAAACAGCACAATTGCTCTAGTCTAAGTCTGTGTGCTAAGCTACTTGAATTAAGTGGGTGTTTGGAATCCCAAGCAAAAGCCTTTGGGAAAATGACCTTTCACCCAAACTGCTGCACCTCACAACCTGGTGCTAATTAGGATGGAAAGAGTCCCTCTTGTTTTCAAATACCTTGGTCTTAACTTTCTGCTGGGAGCTGACCGCAGTGTCTTGGTATTTAAGGAACAGAGCTCAGCAGATGGTAACATGCCAGCATAGCTCTGCCAGAAAACAAAACTTTTAACATTGCAATGCAAGGAGGCTATGCATTTCTGTTAAGCCTCTCCACAACAAAGCTCCCTAATAATTACACTACACTGCTCATAGTTCCAAAGATAAGGAATATCTTTGTGCCTGTGAAACATACTGGATTAAGTGCTGGAGCAGGAGTAGGGAGACCCAGGTTCTAGCTTTTCCTTAGGTACAAATGCTCGCTCTCAGTTCTAGATTGGGAAGTAAAAAAAAAAACATTTACTACCCCCACTATATGAACATGGTATATTATGACCCATAACTATAAATGAAGAAGTTTTATCTTGCATTCAGGATGCTGCTGCTGCTGCTGCTGATACATACATATGCACACACACATTTCCCTCCTCATTCAGCAGGAGATGTGACATCTGCATAACACGAAAAATGGTTCAGCAATTGGAATACTCTCAGAGACAATTATGGTGCTTTAGACTGAGGTCAGTGGGAAAGCAGCCCAGCCCATTCCACTCAAACTTGGGTCTAAACAGGCAACTTACTGTATGATTATCTCTTCTGGACTTTTATATTGCTTGTGTATTTTTTCAAAATATGTCAAAAGCCTAGAAAGGTAATCACATAATATTGTGTTGTTAACTTGGTACTTTGTTCCACAGTTGATAAATACCAATGTTTAAACATCCTCTAAGAGTGAAATACAGGATGGTTGGCTAGGGCTACTTTATCTTGGCTACAGAAATCTACTTGACTACTAGATGGCAGCAAAGACATTCAAAAAACAAATTCTTTGCTGCCATTTAATGGCTGCCCAGAATTTTGCATCCTAGAATGGTAGCCTATCTTTGTCCTACTGTCATTTTTCCCAATGTACATTTCTTGCTACAAATTCTGGCATTTGTAATCTCAGTGAATCCAGAAAATTCCAATTTGGAAAAAGTTTGGCCAACCGAAACACCATCAAAGGAATATTCCATTCCAACATAAAAATTCCTTTTATTCAAATTTACATTTTTTTTGCATTTTTTTAAAAAACACATGATCAAATATCATCTTAATATTACTGAAAAAATGAAAGCTGAAAATTATTTTCCTTCGAAGAGGGAAAATCTTCAATTTCATGTCATACCACAACTCCAGAATAAAAGCATTTGAGATTGTTTTTTTAAAGATATAAAAATATAAATATCCAAGATAATCCTATGCATACACGCAGCCCTGTGACTACAATTTAACACCTTGCAACTCTGCTTGTGTAGGATTTAACTCAATGGCTAAAATCCTCTTTGGAGACTATATAATAAATATAACAAATAGAGCAGTTTGTTATCTCTGCTTCTATGAAAACTTTTATTAGGCTTAGCTCTGAAAATTTATGTTGTGCTGTATTAATGTGCCCTGGAGACCAACCATACTTATGCAGCAGACAACTCTCCAGAAGGCTAAAGTCTAATATATTTACATCCTCATAGCCAGAGATTCCATCTTGCAGATGGTAGTATTTCCGATATGGCCATCTCTACCATTATCCTCTTTGATGTGGAAAATCTGTGGGAAAACATGACCCAAGGAAGATAGTTTTCCCAAATGGAAGTTTATGAGATAACTACCATTTAAAATCATCCAGAAGTATTTTCGAAAACCATTTTATTTATTATTTATTTCTCAATCAAATTTTTATAGCCACCCATCTCACAAAAACAACTCTGTGAAGCACAGCGATTACTTATCTAAGGGACCCAAATGTTTAACTCTGAAATCTCCTCTGATCACAACTGGGACTGTAGCATCTGTAGTAAATACATAATATATGTTAAATGTATTATATAGTACAAAATAACTGTTACTTGCTTTAGGACCAATATATCTTAATATAATGATGTGTTTCTCATTAAGTATTCCTCTGGGTACAAATAATCTGAAATCGACTTTTCAAAAAATACAAATTCTAAATGCCATTCTTTATTATCTGTGTTAAGTTTAGTTTGGCTGCATTAGCTACAAAACTATTCCTTTTCCATTTCATGTTAAAGATTGCTTTGCTGTGTGTGCAGTACTTATGCGTATGTAGAGTGGATACACATATCAGTTGTCTGATTAAAGAAATAATAATTCAGATCAGTGCATCTCAGAAATACAGGGTGGAAACAATATCCTCGGGATTAAAAAAAACCCTAAAGGATCATAAAATGAAAAAATAAAAACCCTACCTACTGAAGAGAAATTCAGAAATGTTTCTTCTTGTGATAAAATTCAAAGTAGTGAGTCTCTTTCTCACTCTACATAAGAAGCTCTCAGGATTTCCAGTGAAGTGATAACATAATAGTTGGCGGTTGTGGACAGGAAAAAACAGGGCAGGAGCATGGGAAGCTAGCTGAGAACTGATGGCCTGCCACTCCAATCATCTATGACCCAGTTGTCTCATCCTACTTAATAGGCTAATATGACATAGTAGTTAAGGTGTTGGATTGGGGAGTAAGTCCACTCTCAGTCATGGAAACTCACTGGGAATTTTGGCTAGCCTCTTCTAGCTAAATCTACCCCATGGGATTGTTGGTATAGGGAAAAATGGGTGGAGGACTATGTACTATAAGCTCCTGAGGATTTATACCTAATAAATAACTAAGCAGCAGCCGATCCAGTCCTGTGGAATTGACACCAAATTCTGTTGGGTAATTTTCTCAATAACATAAGAAGAGACATTCTAGATGAGGCCCAAAGGTCCCTTTTCATCCAGCATTCAGTCATCTATAGTAAGCCCAGCATGAATTCTTTTATTTTTCTGAGGATGAACCTCCACATTTGAACAGATTAATGTATCCCTTATGTCTTTCTTCCTAGTTGTAATTTCAGAGTACAATTCAGGAGGAAAACCTGATTCAGAATTTTCAGCCATATCCAATTTTCATCGCTCCTTGTATAACTTGTAAAAAACTCAGATGGAGGAGAATCAATTAGTGTCTGAGGAAGAAAAAGTGTTGGGTGTCTTGTGAAAGGGAGAGGCACTCTATGAGCATGACAACTGGGAAAAATCCATCAAGAATGCCTTAGCTAGCATTGCTGCCGTGCTAGCTAAGAAAGAAAACAGCCACTTTTAATCTGTGGCTAGCAGCCAATACACATTGATGATTAAATATCCATCAATTTGCACATTGCACTCTTTGCTTTTGTACTCTGCGCCAGCAGAACACTGAATTACAGGACCTCAAGCTTACCAAACAGGGGCTGTCAACTGACAGGCCAAGGGGCCCCAGAGCAATTTCACTTATTTTTGATTCATGGCTTGTCAGAATGCTAACCAAATATTCCATTTCCACCCTCAGGCTGCATTTCTTGCTCCTGAATTGCATCACCAGCATCAAGCTATTATTTCTCCAGAGGACAATCTTTAGGAAAATGAATTATTAAATCACTATCTGATATCCTAGGGAGAAATGGTTCAAAGATGGAGGGAGAAATGTAGTTGCAGCCTGCAGAATGTATTATTAGAGAAATGTTGTTATCTATCTGTTTTTTCATTAGGTTATATTCATATTTTTCCATTTTAAGGAACATGTGCATTGTTCTCTAACTCATAACAACCATGTAAGTTAGTCTGGGCTAAAAGCCAGTTTTTTTATGAAATAGAGATGTGAACCTGGGTGTCACCAATTCTATGACATGCTTGCTTTTTAAAATCTAAACAAATAACAACCATATTACATGTTCTAATTAACACTCTTATGCCTGGGACACATCCATGTCTAAAGGCCAAAAGCCAGCAGGCAGAGTCCAATCTAAACTCAAGAGGGCGGGTACAGCAACAGAAAAGTCATGATTCCTGGGTCCTCCAAGATAATATTAATTGATTGACAGTGCCTGCAACATGTTTCTCATGCTGGACCTTTGGTACAGGTAGAAACAACCAAGGAAAGGCTCTTCCCAAATAGCATGGTCTTAAACAGTGAAGGGGACAACTGGCATTCTTGAATTGTATGGATAAGCACCCTGAAAGACAATGTAGCTTGTGGAACAGAGGTATAACATGTACATTCATAATTGCCTGTACTGCTACATTTTCCATCAGCTGCAGCTTCCAGGTGCTTTTCAAGGGTAGCTCCCTTGCAGTAATTCACTCAGGAAGTATATAAAGCATGACTGACCACAAGCAGAGCCACCCAGTCCATGAAGTAGCACAACTTGTACACAAGACAGAGCTGTGCAAAGCCCTCCTGTGATCTGTTCCTCAACAGAAGCTATAAATCAGGAAGACCACCAAGTTGTGCACTGATTCTGTTTGGAGTAATGCAATACCATCCAGGATCTAAGGGACCTTTAGAACTCAAAACTTCTCCATCTTGCTAGGATTGAACTGAAGCTTGATGTTCCTATCTAGATTCCCATAGCTTCCAGATAGCAAGGTGGAACCTCCATTGTATTATTTGGCCAACTAGGGGCAAAGAGGTAATACTGGATATCATGAACATATTGGTAATATCTCACCCCAAGCTGATGAATGATCTTACCTAGCTGCTACATATAGATATTAAACAGGACTGAGGAAAGCCCTGAGCCCTGAGGTACAGTGCAAAAGAAAAGTTGTGAGCCAGACCTCTTTCCCTCATCAGTAGTATCTGGAACTGACCTTGGAGGTAGGAGAAGAACTAGCATACCCCCAAAGCCATAAGAACACCATGCTCTTATCAGAGGTTGTCCATAAATGAAATCAATGCCATTTGGTCCTGTATCCAGATGTGAAACCCAACTGAAAAAAAGTTCCAGATACTTCTTGTCCTCCAGAGTTTTCTGCAGCTTTAGCAAAACCTCCTTCTCATCAACCTTCCCTAGAAAGGGATGCTTGAAGACATGATAAAAGTGATTTAAGAGCAATGCCTTTTTCTAGGGAAGGGGAGGGAGGAACTAGGATGCACCACCATCTGATTTAGAGTCTATGAAACCACTCCATATCAACTCATGATCTCAGTGTGGGCTAACAGTAATAGGAAGAGACATTGTTCCTCAGCACTCAGTAAATTTGCATGCCATTGTACTAAAGAAGTTAATATTAGAATTAACTCTATTTTAACAGTGGCTCAGTGGATGGAACACTGAGTTTGATGATAGGCAAGCCCAGGTTCAAGACCCCAGTACTGCGTGACAGGGTGAGTTTCTGTCACTCGCTCCAGTTCCTGTCAACCTAGCAGTTCAAAAGCATGCAAATACCAGTAGATAAATAGGTACTTTGGTGGGAACAACAACAGGGATATGAAAGAAGCCCCCAGTTGGGCATCTCCCAGGCACAAGTGCAACACCTTAGAGACTGACAATGGCTACATGACATGGATACTCATATTTCTAGATCTGTAGGCAGGAGATATAGCTTTAATTCCTTTTGCTGTATAATTATAATGGATTATAATGAAACATAAATATACTGTGGTACCTCACAAGTCGAGTAACTCACAAGATGTGAAACTCGCAGGACAAGCAAAAAAAATTAACAAAATTTATTCTGCTAGACGAGCCACGACTCACACAACAAGCAAACTTCGCGCGATAACTTCCACGTCATCAGTCAGCGTGCTCTGTATTTCTTGTTCAGGCAGCAACCCCGCACGAGAGTTCTGCTGATGTGGCAAGCGCACATGCGTGCATTCTGCCATTCTACCATGTGCTTTATTCCATTGTTGCACAGGAGGTAACCCCACACAAGAGTTCTGCTGACGAAGCAAGTGCACGCACGTGTTCTGCCATTCTACCGTGTGCTTTACTCCATTGCACAGGTAGCAACCCCGCACAAGAGTTCTGCCGACGTGGCAAGCACGCGGCATTCTGCCAATGCTGCTGCATGCAGTTTATTCCGTTACTGTGCATGTGACTGACCTTGCCAGAATCCTGATCACGATGAGCCCTCCTCTCTCATTGCGTAAACAGCTTAAATTAAGTGAAAGGCATTCAAGAGATGGAACTCCCGAGACTTCAGACTCCACATTCAATCTCCAGGCAATCCCCTCCCCCTCCTCTCCCCCCTCGCGCCGGGATATTCTCAAAGTGCACACGCACACACAATAAAGCAGAAATTGTCCCTGTTTTTGCCCAAAATAAGCAGAAATCCCCCCTCGTAGTACAGAGGCAAGAAGCGCTTCCAAACCGCCCACGACGCCCAGAAAAGCTGAGAGAGAAAAGGCCCTTTTAAAGTGACGGCAGCAGATCCTCCGAGCCAGCAAGCAGCAGCCAAGGTATTTGTAGGGACAGAAATGAAGGATGACAGTCAAATTGAATCAAAGTGGCAGTGTAGCTATTGTTCCGAGCTTGCTGTCATCTCTCACTCATCTTGTGTTCATAAATTCCATTGATTGTGCATTGTGTGAAATTTTCTTGTTTCCCAATCTCTTTCCCACCAATTACAGTGCTATGAATTGCATTACAGACTCAAATTGCAGTACTACCAATGTTTCTTCCTAGCTGCTTTTCCTTATGTAATTTTATTGCATTTTATTTTATTGCATTTTATTTTATTGCATTTCTGTTGTTTCCTTCTTTATGTACATCCCAACTGAGCTAAATTATTCCTCTCCTTCTTTGTTAATACTTTGAAAGAACTCAATAATTAGCCATGTTGAATTTTCTATCCTTTTATTTGCTTGATAATTTAAAACCTATTTCCCCTTAGTTTACTCAGAGCAAAAATTAAATTACTTGATTACTTTAAAAAATGGTATCTCACCAATTCCCTTTCCACTCTTCTGATGCAGAAGCTCTTCCACTTGTTTCTTCGAGTATATTTCTTGAGTTCTTTGAAAAAATCTCAATTATTTGTGGAAGAGATCGAGGCAAGCCCAAAGAGCATAAATACGATTTCCTAATCCAAATTAGCCAATTGGATATAGAAATTAATCATCTTCTGAAGTCTAGTATTGAGCTTCCATAGCAACTTTCCACTTACATGTATATTAAACTTGATAGCACAGTGTTTGCTTTTTTTCGTTCTGATGAGAACACTCAGCTCATTAACAAAACCAGTCTGAAATAACAGCTTTCAGCAATGGCAGATTTCACCTACTTTGGCTCCAAGATCACTGCAGATGGTGACTGCAGCCATGAAATCAAAAGACGCTCCTTGGGAGGAAAGCTATGGCAAAC
>JANHZU010000097.1:282980-293263 GCA_032468055.1 Acrochordus granulatus
AATTTGTATGCAGTATTCAAAAATAGGAAAAAGCATAAAAAAAACAACTTCCTTAGGTTAAAGTGGCAAGTATTTTGTGTGAATTCCCCTTACACTTGAACAACAGCAGGCATCTGGCTACCGTAAACCTAAGTGGAATGGAACCCTAAGTACTGTCATTGTGAACACTTGTATGTGTCCTATTATTTCATGCCAAAAAGACTGCTGTGAAAAAAGTTCTATTATACCAGGTTCATACAAGACATGATTGAGCATTACATACAGAACATACACATGTTGTATGAATGTAATTCATTAGAAGCTTGCTAATAAGACCAACTTTCAATCACATAATTCTAGTCAAAATGATGAAGATCACAGAATTGGCAAGGTTAATTTGGTGACTCTCAAAGGGAAATCAACAAACAAACTGCAAATTCAAGATATGGTATTCAAGCTGTTATAAAGAAATTTGAGGAATCAGAAGATGACAAAACAAGGACTGAAAGTCTAAGAAAACTTTCAAATTCTGATAAGTTCCTCAGAGATTCTCCTTTAAGGAAGTCTAGCAAGGACCTGGCTCAGCATCTGGCAGCTTTATTGGGATGCCAAGTTGTCCCTTCTATAGACTGAAGAAGCTTGATCAGGAATGGGTCATTGTGGAAGGGTAGCAGCCAAGAAAGCACTTTCATGGAAGGGAAATAAGGCTCACAAAGATTGGACTGAAGATCAGTGGAAAAGAGTGTTATGGAGTGATGAATCTAAGTTTGAAATTTTTGGGTCCAGTTGTCAACAATATGTGAGAACAAAAGTTAGAGAAAGATGGACAAATGAATGCGTGCAAGCTTTAGTGGAACATGGTGGAGATCTGTCCTGATTTGGACTTGCATTTCTGCCAGTGATGTTGGTGATATTGTCCTTATTAATGGGATCTTGAATGATGAAAAGTACAGACAGATTTTAATTCATCAGTCATTCCTTCTGGAAAATGCCTGATTGGGTATGGTTTTATTTTCCAGCATGATCATGATTCCAAGTACACTGCTATTGCAGTGAAATCATATTTAGTGAGGAAAACAGCTGATAAAACACTGACATACATGAACTGCATGAGAGTCCAGACCTGAATATTATGGACGCAGTATGGGATCATCTGGACAGAAAAGATTTAGAAAACTCAACAGTGGTCATGGGATTGGAAAAGGTCAGTTTACATTCCAAACCCAAAGAAGGGCAGTGCCAAAGAATGTTCAAACAACCATAGAATTGCGCTCATTTTACACACTAGCAAGGTTATGCTCAAAACATAAACTGACCTTTTCCAATCCCATGACCACTGTTGAGTTTTCTAAATTTGCTGACATACTGAGTACAGCACTTTAACAACATTGGTTAGGATTTTAAACAGATCAGCTGGAATACCATCACCTCTGCTAGCTTTGTTGTTAGTAATGTTTCCTAAGGCCCATTTGACCTCACAATCCAGGATGTTGGCTCTCGGTCAGTGACCACACCATTGTGGTTATCAGTGACATTTAGATATTTCTTGTACAGGTCTTCTATGTATTCTTGCTACCTCTTCTTAATTTATTTGGCTTTTGTTAAGTCTCTAATATTTTTGTTCTTTAACATGCCTATTTTTGCACCAAACATATCTCCAGTTTTCTTGAAGAGATCTCTAATCATTTCTAGTCTATTGTTTTCCTCTATTTCTTTGCATTGTTTATTAAGAAGACCTTCTTATCTCTCCTTGCTTTCTCTGGAAATCTGCATTCAATTGTGTATGTCTTTCTCTTTCTCTCTTGTCTTTTGCTTTCCTTCTTTCCTCAGCTATTTGTAAAGCGTCATCAGACAGCCACTTTACTTTCTTGCTTTTCTGTTTCTTTGGGATGGTTTTAGTAGCCACCTCTCATACAATGTTATGCATTTTCATCCATAATTCTTCAGGCACTCTGTCTACCAGATTTAATCCCTTAAATCTATTCCTCACCTCCATTTTATATTCATAAGGGATATCATTGAGGTGATACTTGAATGGCATAGTGTTTTTCCCTACTTTCTTCAATTTAAGCATGAATTTTGCAATAAGAAGCTCATGATCTGAGCCACAATCAGCTCCTGGTGTTATTTTTACTGAGTGTATAGAGCTTCTCCATGTTTGACTGCAAAGAATATAGTCAATCTGATTTCAGTGTTGACTATCTGGTGATGTCCATGTGTAGAGTCTCCTCTTAGATTGTTGGAAATGTATATTTATTATGACTAGCATATTTTGTTCACAAAACTTTATTAGTCTTTGCCCTGCAAAGACTTTGTACTTTGTACTCCAAGGCCAATGTGCCTGTTATTCTTGTTAGTTTTTGACTTCCTACTTTAGCAGCCAATCTCCTATGATGAAAAGGATATCTTCTTTTGTTGTGAGTTTTAGAAAATTTTGTAGGCCTTTATAGAAGTGGTCAACTTCACCCTCTTTGGCATCGGTGATTGGGGCATAGACTTGGATTATTGTGATATTGAATGGTTTGTCTTGGAGTCAAACTGAGATCATTCTGACATTTTTGAGATTATATCCCAGTACCGCTTTTCTCACTCTTTTATTGACTATGAGGACTACTCCATTTTTCTAAGGGATTCTTGTTCATTGTAGTAGATATAGTGGTCACCTGAATTAAATTCACCCATTCCTGTTCGTTTTAGTTCACTGATTCCCAAGATGTCAATGTTCAATCTTGCCATCTCATGTTTGACCACATCCAACTTACCTTGATTTGGATCTTACACTCCAGGTTCCTATCAATATTGTTCTTTACAGCACTGGACTTTCCTTTCACCACTAGACATATACAGTTGAGTGTCCTTTTGGCTTTGGTGCAGCCCCTTCACTCTTTCTGGAGCTAATTGTAATTAACCTTCTCTCTTCCCCAGTAGGATATTGGACACTTTCCAACCTGAGGGGCTCACCTTCTGGCATCATGTGTTTTAGCCTTTTCTTACTGTCCATGGGGTTTTCTTGGAAGGATACTGGAGTGATTTGTCATTTTCTTTTCCAGTGGAGAAGTTTTGCACAGTACTGTACATTTAAGATCTCATTTATAGCTAGATACTTTTATTCCCATATGCACACAGTTTTTTGTGTATTTACATATGTAGACAAAAGCTGGCTCAGAAAAGTTTTAATAAAAGATACTATTAAATGTTCCATTTGAAGAATATTTATTTTTGAGTCATTAATAGTAACCTATTAGAATATTTATTTTTGAGTCATTAATAGCAACATACATTCAAAGCTCATAAGCGGTAGGAAAGAGTCAATTCAACCTGCATATTTAAATTTAGTATTGAAATTCCAAAGACTACCATGTTTATGTACTTTATATAAACAAACAGAAATGCATGGATAATCTTTCACTTTACAAAGAGAGAGGGAAAAAATGAATATGCCTCTCTGTCTCTGTGTTTCTCTTTCTCTCTTTCGCTATATGTGTGTGTAAAAGTCTACATATACCCACATCATATTGGAAAAGTTAACTTCAATTTGGACTAACAAATGCCATATATATTTCAATATATGCTGTCCAAATATTTAAGTAAATGTCTGAGAGATATTGAAGAGAATAAGATCAATGTTTCATTATAACAATAAAAGGAAAGACTTCAGTCCATTTGATGATAGATGGTGAATAATTGACACTGGAATATAACTTTCTTAGTAACTATGAAAGCAATTATGATACATTTTAAAAATAACTGAGGAGTATATGAATAACTATAAATGTTATGAGGATAATATTAATGCAGGATAGGATAACATTAGACTAGAATAAAATTCCATGGAGCATGCCTACCTCGTATGAATTACTGGAGCATTGTTAGTGCTGCAGTACCAATACTTTGCAGATCTTGAGTTGTTTTCAGAGAGACGCAAGACATTCTATACCTGTGAAATATCATTTGTTTCTTAATTAGCTGGCTGGGTGACTTTGGGCCAGTCGTTCTCTCTCAAACCAACTTATTTTACAGGGTTGTTATGGGGTAAATAGTTGGTGGATAGAATATTATGTTCACAGCCTTAAGTTATTTATAAAAATAATAAAGGCAGGAGATGTATATAAAAAAAATATTCAGTAGCAGTAGCCAAAAGCCTTTTTGTATTTTTGGAAAGGTGTACACACTGAATAGTTTGCTTTTTTCCAGGCAGAGTATCCAAGCCTTATTCTACAATATTCTAGACACTTAGTTTTGGTGGTCTGTGTCCTTGATTCTTTGCGGGAGAATTAATTAGCTTGGCATGTCTTAGAGAGGTAAAGAATCAAAAGCCCACAAGATAGGAACTATTTATCCATTTTAATTTCCATCTTGAGAGTTGTTCCAGGAAAAAAACTTGGATATTTATTATTATTTATTTATGGTACAATCAACAACCAAATTGATTCTAAGCTAAGCTAATAATTGTCTGTTTCCAAGCCTTCCTCCCAATCTCTAGTCCAAGTACAGCAAAGTATATGCATCTAAAGGTAGAAAGAATAGCTTTAAAAACTTAGCCTGCACTTTCTCAATTTCGCTTCTGCTTAAGTAACAATCTACTTCTGCCCCGTAAAGAATTTAGGCAAGGAATTTTTATGTTTTCAGGTTAATGACTAACATGTTTGTTCTGCAGTATTGGATTATAGTTTTTACGGCTCTCTAAAGGCCAATTAAAATGCATGAAATGATCACTATATCATCAGAATCTATCAAGATGGAAATATTGAGTATTGCAAATTGGGGAGGATAGAAATCTGCTTCAGCAGTTCAGTGATTTCTTCAACTGTGGTCAGTTGCATAGATCCAAGGACAGGTTGGGGGCACATGGGATTGGTGGATGCAGCAAGTCTTCTGTAGAGATCTTCTTGAAGTAGGTCCACTGTAGGGATAAACTTGTCCAGGCTTATATGGACCAGACTTTGCTTCCTGCAAATATTGGAAAAAGCTAATCTCATCCAGGCTTATCTGAACCAAGTCTTCCTGTAGATATGACACTTTGCTGGGCACAACCATGAAGGCTTATTTACAGGGTAAACAGGAACTTGGGGTGAGATCTCTACCTGTGAAGCTCTTGATAGAGAATAATTGACTCTTACCTAAATTGCTTTGCTTAATTGTCTCTCACCTATATCCTATAATTGAATGATGTAATGTAACACATATGAAATAAAAGAGGGAAGTGGCCTAAAAGAAATCAGCTCTAGCTCCAACACCAGCCTCAGCTCATCTCCTACTCCTCCATTTTCCAAGTAGCACTTTTGTCCATCTCTTCTTTTCCCTTCATCTGGCATCACGAGCAATGACACTCAGATCTCTCCACGGAACAGGGACGCTTGGATCTCACCACAGAACAAGAACCTCCAAATATTTATCACACCCAGTGAGGGTTCCGGACACATCATTCCATTCTTCGGGGTCCCTGGTAAATATGGGGGGTTCTCTTTCTCCTTTGTAAATTCAACATTGTAATGATTTGCTTTATTTACTATGTAAAGCACAGCATTCCTCTTCAATGCTCAATCTTCGCGCACTAATTCAGGAAATAGGGGAATGATGTCCTTGGTATCCGGAGGGCGGGTCCCTATGGATTGAGTACTGGGACAAAATTGGGCATATATTGCATGCTGAACTTCAAGCACCTATTAGAATTCTTCAGTCTTGGTATCTCTGTCGCGATGCCATCAAGTGCTTTGCTCCTTTGGAAAAGAAACTTTCATTTCCTGCTGCTTTACCTTCTTGTCCTCCATTTCCTTCCTCTTCACCACCTATGTTAGTTCCTGCTACTGTAGATTCCATTAAAGAAAAAATTGAAGAGCCTTCTTGTAATCAATTAGCAGGAGAAGGTTAATTTTCTACAGTAGATTTGCAAATACAAATTCCACCGCAATGGTTTCATCACATTGCTGTTTGCGCAATGAAGGCATTCCATAGACTACCAGCTACTGGAAAGCCAACTAAAAGTTTTTCATTTATTAGACAAGGAGCTACCGAACCTTTTTTAGATTTTACTAATCGTTTGCAAGAAGCTATTCAAAGACAGATAGACAATCCTGAGGCAGCTAATAGTTGTTGCTCTAACTAGCCCAAGAAATTGCTAATGATGATTGCAAACTAGCGCTGCAACCCTTAGTGACAATTACCAATCTGCAGCTCTTTGATATGCTCCGTGCATGTCAGAACATTGGCTCACAGACCCATAAAGCTGGTCTTTTGGCTGCTGCTATACAGCAGCAAGGAAAAATGGGAAAAATTTAACGAAAAAACTGGTCAGCCCTCAACTCAGGTCCAACAGAAGGTATATCTGATCCAGGATCCAGCTCTTCATTCCACCCCAACCGTGAATATTCTTCCATCCCTGTAAACAAGTTACAAGCTACTATGGAAGGTAGCACCGGGTTAGATCTAATAATGCAGACTGAGACTGATTTTCAACTTCTGGGAGAAGTCCACATTATACCTTCTCAGGTTCATGGACCTTTACCCCCTAACGTGATGGGACTTGTTCTGCCATGATCCCATGCAGGACACGATGGCTGGTTTGTTATCCTAGGAGTGATTGACTCTGATTATATGGGGATTCTCAAGATACAAATTTGGACAAATTTACCACAATTGCTGCCGAAAGGCACTTCTGTAGCTCAGTTAGTATTGATATCTTGTTTTGTTCCTGGAGCTAAGGCTTTGTTCCTAAAGCCAAGTTTGTGAGGATAAAGGTTTTGGTTCTACTCTCGCCCCATTAGTTGTGCTCACCACCCCTATTTGGCAAAAAAGACCTTTGCTCATTTTAACTCTAAATGGCCGTGTGTTTACTGGCCTTTTAGATACTGGAGCTGTCATTCGATCTGAGGAGTGGCCTTTTTCATGGCCCACTATGCCAACTAAGGAACTCTGGGGCATCGGCAGACATCAAGTTGCATGTCAAAGTTCCCTTTGGCTTTGGGTACTCAGTTTCGTCTGCTCAAACTGAGATCTGGATGAAACTTTTTGTAATGGACCTTTCCATTTCTATTTGGGGGCCGAGATTTATTAGACAAATTGGATACCAAACTTGATATTAATGTCTAAACCAACAGCACATCTTACTGCCCTTCCTCTTTCCTGGATTCCTGGGAATTCTGTTTGGGTGGAGCAATGGCCTCTTCCAAAGAAAAAATTACTTGCGCTGCAAGAACTTGTTCACCAGCAGCTGACTGATGGCCATACAGAACCTTCAATTAGCCCATGGAATACCCCGATATTTGTTATAAAAAAGAAGTCCAGGAAATGGAGATTACTTCACGATCTTAGAAAAATAAATGAAAGGATCCAGCCAATGGGACTTTTGCAATATGGTCTTCCAAATCCAAATTTAATTCCTCATGATTATCAAATTCGGATCATTGATTTAAAAGACTGTTTTTTCACCATTCCTTTAAATTCACAGGATAAGGAATGTTTTGCTTTTACTGTTCCTGTCTTTAATAATAAGCAACCTGCCCAGAGGTATCATTGCCTCAGGTATGCTTAATAGTCTGTCAACATTTCGTTGCTCAGGCTCTTCAACTTTTCCAACAACAATATCCTCAATTAGAAGTTTATCATTACATGGATGATATTTTGTTTGCTGCCCCACACATTTCATATCAACAGGTTCAGGATTTGACAGAGTGTTTAGCTAAATTTGGTTCGCAAATTGCCCCAGAAAAAAATACAATGGGAAGAACCTTAATTATATTTGGGACATACATTGTTGACTGCTTATGCTGCCCTAACATGCCCACCTTAAAGATTTCAAATCAAATAACTCTGGTGGAACTTCAACAATTGCTTGGGCATATTAATTGGATACACCCTTATTTTAAATTGTCTACCTCTTTATTACACCCTTTATTCCAACTACTTACCAAAGGAAAAAACCCTGCTTATGTGATTCAGTTGTCACATAACACCAGCAACTCTTTTGAACTGTTAATGATCTCCTTTCTCAACAATTTGTAAATAGACCACTGTCTTTTGCTCCTCTTATGCTTGCAGTCCTCTCTACCAAGCATACTCCTACTGGGATTTTATGCATTCCTGATACAACTACTAAAGTATATATTATTGAATGGCTTTATTTATCCTCTACTCCACCAAGAAATGTCTATCCTTACAAGGATGCCATTACTGATCTTCTTCGCAAGGGATGACTCTGAGCTTTACAACTTACTGGAAATTATCTGATTAATATTCTTCTTCCTTTTATGAAGGATGAACACTGATTATTTAAGTCAACAATCATTATCTTATCAGATAGCTTTAAGTAATTATGTAGGTGCTATTCAATATAATTTGCCAAAAGATTTGCCTTACCTTAGTTCTTTCTGCACCATTTTTTGTTAAACCCTTACGCTCTCCTATCCTTCTCCAACATGAGATCACTATTTTTTTTGTTGGCTTGCCGACGCAAGGAGTTATCACTTACCAATTACCACATTCTGTTGAATGGAAAGTTCACTTTATTCTACCGCAAAAAAGTGCTCACAAGAGGAATTCACTGCAGTTATCCTACATTTCTGAATGCTTCAAAGTCAACCGATTAACTTGGTTGTGGATACTCTCGATACGTATCATTTATTTGAGCATTTGCCCACTGCTTGCATTACACCATAAATTGACAATGATTTAATGGCTTTATTCTTAACTTTAAAAAACCCTTTGATGAACCAAACATACCCGTACTTTGTTTGCCACCTTCAAAGTCATACCAATCTTCCTGGGCTGCTAGCAGAAGGCAATGCTAAGGCTGACCAGGCTCTTAAAAATCTATCTCTGCATTCTTTGTTTTCTGATCCTATTGCAAGTCATGCTATCTTTCATCAATCTGCTAAAATGCTTGCAAAGCAGTTTCCCCTCCCTGCCACTTCAGGAGGCACAGCAGATCATGCATTCTTGTTCGCTTTGTGCGGCCACACCCACTGCTTTTCTGTATGCTGTTAATTGTTAGAATCTGGATACTAACCAGCTTTGGCAAATGGATGTTACTATAATACCTGATCTAAAACCCTATACTCATGTACATGTTTCTATTGCCACATACTCTGGTTTTGTTTGGGCTACAGCACAACATAAAGAAGCCATTAAGCATGTGAGAAGTCATACTCTGCATGCTTTTGCCGTCATGGGTTGCCTGCTTACTTTAAAACAGATAAGAGCCCCTCCATACTTATGCTACCTTTGCCCAGTTTTGTTCTGATTGGGATATTACTTTAAAGCATGGTATCCAGTACAATTCCATGGGACAAGCTATTGTAGAGTGCGTCCATTGCTCTTTACAAACGCTGTTAGAAAAACAATTGAAAATGGTGAGTTCCCGGCCATTTGGATGATTGGATATACAAAATGCCCTACATGCAGTTTTATTTTCTTTATATTATTTGACTCTCAACACTGATAAATATACTCCTGCGGAGCATAAGTTTCAGGAAAAGACAGAACTTCCTCATCCATTAAGTGTTTAACAGGCAATCACCTAATCCTGAAAGGGCTAAGCCCATTCCCTTTATTACATGGGGGTGTGGCTACACCACTGTACTTCCTCCTACAGGTCCACTGTGATTCTGGCTTGGTGCATAAAACTGGCACCAAATGGCATGGCATCACGGACTTCCCAACTCAATTCCGAACTTCCAACTGATGCTGGAAACAACCAATAAGGAAGAGAAGGAATCTCAGCATCAAAAGCACCGATGCTCTTCAACCATCACAAGATCAATCACATGGGGGGACGTTAAAGCCTTGGTATTGGCAGCACAACTTCAGAATCATCAAGAGGAAACTCCTGAGACTCTAATTCTAGCAATCATTGCTCAAATTACTGCTAACTCCACCTTCAAGAACATGTATTGTTTTAACCTTACTGACAATAGCCGTTCTATTGAAGAACAATTGCAAGAACTTCGCAACATCACTATGCATATTACACAAGACATTGGGTTCACTGGGAATTTGGGACTGGCTGACTGGGTGGTTCCCAGATTTGAATTTGAATATCCAACAACTTTTTTGGATATGGAATCTTTGCATTTTTTCTTTTGATTTCTTGTTGCTTTTTCTTCAATGCCTTCCTTCTCTTTATTCTACTCTGCATTCTTTGTTTAATCATAAACCAACTGTTACGATGCTTTCCAGAAATGATATACAATGACTACATAAACAATTGCAGAGTTATATTGAATTAAATGAAATTTAAAAAGGGGACATGTAGGGATAATCCTGTCCAGGCTTATCCAGCTAAGCTTTGCTTCCTGTAAATATTGGAA
>JANHZU010000099.1:4461-25178 GCA_032468055.1 Acrochordus granulatus
CATCCATCCATCCATCCATCCATCTATCTATCTAAAAACTGAGCACATCTTTACAGGTAGACCTCGACTTATATTCACAACTGAGACCAGAATTGTTATCACTAAGTAGGGCAGTTGTAAAGTGAGTCACATCCAATCTTACAACCTTTTTTGCCATCGTCGTTAAG
This sequence comes from Acrochordus granulatus, assembly GCA_032468055.1. Classification (NCBI taxonomy): domain Eukaryota; kingdom Metazoa; phylum Chordata; class Lepidosauria; order Squamata; family Acrochordidae; genus Acrochordus; species Acrochordus granulatus. The sequence goes on from JANHZU010000099.1 coordinate 4,629, forward strand.
CAACTCTCTCCAGTTGTTAAGTGCATTATGCAGTCATTAAGCAAATTGGACTTCGCTATTGACTTCGCATGTTGGAAGATGGCTGGGAAGGTCGCAAATGGCGATCACATGACCCTGGGACTCTGCAGCCATCATAAATCTATGCTGGTTGCCAAGTGCCAAAATTTTGATCACGTGACTATGGGGATGCTGCAGCGGTCGCAAGTGTGAGGATTGGTCGTAAGTCACTTTTTTCAGGGCCGTCGTAACTCTGAACTGTCACTAAATGAATGAATGTAGGTCGACGACTACCGGTAACTTCATAATTCCCAGTCTTTAGAGGGCCTCTGGCAGTCCATGAAGATAAAAGTTATGTATTGTCAGCTGCCCAGAATCCCTTGTGGTGAGATAAATTTAAGAAATAAATAAATGTACAAGCTGAGCTCGGTGGCCTGGGACCCCTGGCGCTTTTCATGTGTCAGTGGGCCTTGTGGCCCTCAAAAGGCTCACCCTCCTGTCCAGGCCACCATCGCATCAATACTGGACGGTCTTAGGCAGGCTTCTACGTGTGAGTCTAGCCCTCTGTTAAAAGAGAGCTAAACCCGCGTTTTGAAAAGCAAACCAGCATTCCTGCCTAACTCAGTTAAGCGCCCCTCCCTGCCCCCCAGTTTGTTTGGTAGGTGGAGGAGAGGGGAAAAAGCTGAGGGGTTTCTGCATAACGATTAGGCTTCTCTCCTTTCTTCGCCCTGCACGTAGATGGTGGTTTCCAGGGTGGGTCGAGTTTGCAAGAACGACATGGGGGGATCCCAGCGAGTGCTGGAGAAGCAGTGGACTTCCTTCCTCAAGGCTCGCCTCAACTGCTCCGTCCCGGGAGACTCTCACTTCTATTTCAACGTCATCCAGTCGGTCACGGACATTTTGGAGATCGAGGGGAGGCCAATGGTACTGGCTGTCTTTTCCACACCCACCAACAGGTGAGCGGGAGGGCCGAGCTGCATTTCTTACAGAAAAAAGTGCCTCTTGACCCAGAATGCCAAAAAGTTGTTTTTTTTCCTGTAATACAGGTAGTCCTCGACTTATGACTGTAATGGAGCCCACCCATTACCGTTGGAAGTCGTGAAGGCCGTTAAGCCGGTCGCCCGTGTGACGGATCCAATTTTATGATCTTTTTTGCGGCTGTCGTTAAGTGAACCCATTAGTTGCTGTGGGCTGGTTCTGCCTAAAACTAGAAGTAAATGCTGGTTTTTGGCTAAAATGTTGTAAAATACAGTCATGTGGCCGTGGGACACTGCAAACAGCTGTAAGTGAGGGCCAGTTGCTGAGCATCCACAGTGTGGTCATGTGACTGTAAGGGGTGGGGTGGCCATCAAAACTTCAGAACAGGATCCTAAGTACCTTGGGGAGATCCATCATAACTTCAAATGATCGTTCAGTGACTGGTCATAAGTCGAGGACAACCTGTAGACCATGATGTAATGGGGAAAAGACTTTCTGGGAAATAATGGAAGCTGAATCTGGAAGCACCGTTTTCCAAGGGAGATCTATGTTAATTTCATGGTGCCTAGCTAGGGCGGTGACTGCCCAAACTTTGGGTCTGGGTTGTAAGTCTCTTTTTCAAGTAGGTCATAACCTTGAATGGTCGCTAAGCGACCGGTCGCAAGTCAAGGACTACCTGTAATCCTTAGAGCCCTCCTGTGAGGCAGGCCACTTTTGACAGCAGAAGCCCTGAGACCGAAAGAACATGTCTTGGGGAAGGAGATGGGGCGGGAAATTCAGCTCGGGCCTCAGCCACGTGGCTGACAAAAGCTGCGGTTGGAGGCGCACAACCCGCTTCCTCCCCAAACCTTCTTCGCCTCTCTTCGCAGCATCCCTGGCTCGGCGGTCTGCGCCTACGACATGGCCCAACTTGCAGCCGTCTTCGAAGGTCGCTTTCGAGAGCAGAAATCTCCCGAATCCATTTGGACCCCAGTCCCGGAAGAGCTGGTTCCCAAACCACGGTAAGGGAATGAGCCACAGGCGCCACATGAAAGGTCCTCTGGCAATGTTTCTCGCCCTCAAGGAATCCCTCAGCCGATCCAGTCCTGCTTCCCGTGACCTCGGGGCCAGTTTCTCTGCGACCACCCGCCCTGGTCGTGCGAGGAGCCACGCAAGCTCCTTGAGATGCGTGTTGGATTGCAGGTGTGGCCGAACTACAGCTCCCGGCAGATGGCCAAGCAAGGCTGGGAGTCATAGTTCATTCGCCGTTGGGGAGCCACAGCTGTGCATGTCTGCCCTGGAGCTTGTGGCAGTTGGAGGACTTCAACAAAGAAGCGCCACAAGGCGCGGTGTTCATCTGAGAGGGCCACCCAACGCGGTCTTAACGACGACCTGGTGGCGCGGCCCTTGGGCGTATTAGAGAGAGCTCGTCGACACCAGCGACCAGAAGATGGCGGGTATCGAGCTTGGCGGAGCTCCAGCAGGGCTGAGCAACCTTGGCGCCAGTGAGTCCCATTCTGAGAGTTGAAGTCCGCGCACCTTGAAGCTGCCAAGGCTGCGCACGCGTCTCCTGCCGATTCCCCTGTGGACCCTGGCCGCGCAATCCCAGAGCAACGTGTCTCAGCCTTGGCAGCTTTGAGGCAGGTGGACTCGCCCAGGTGTGCGCTGCGGTTCACGGCCTCCTCTTTTGCCTCCCAGACCAGGTTGCTGTGCAGCTCCGGGGATGCAGCACAATTCCTCCAGCCTTTTTCCCGACGAGATCCTCAGCTTCGTCAAGACGCATCCGCTGATGGACGAGTCGGTCCCGTCTTTGGGGAACGCCCCCTGGATCATCCGGAGCGTGGCTCGGTGAGAAAGAGGAGCCTCCCGCTAACTTCTCCTCCTCCTTATTTTAAGCAATTTTTATTAAGAGATTTCAGAAAGACACTCAGAGAAAAACGCATCGCAGCGATGCGTTAATCGATGGACAGATTGTGCGCCACCAAGTTGGCGCCAACTTTTTGCAGTCGGATAGGGACAACCCCTCCCCAGCTTGAGTTCTTCCAAGTTCTTCCTCGTCGACTTGGTAGCTGAGTCCCTCCGCCTCGCTGCCGGTGGTCCTCTTCTCTTTCCTTCCATCTTTCCCAGCATTATGGGCTTCTCCAGAGAGCCGGGTCGTCGCATCGTGTGCACAAAGTAGCATAATTTGAGCTTGGCCGTTGGGGCTTCTGGGTCAATCGGTTCCTCATTAGTGCTCCTCGTGTGTCACTGGGCTGCAACAGAGCTCTGAATCCAAAAATGCCAAGGTGCCGTGGGGCACTTATGTGCGTGCCCCTCAGTGCAGCGTGCATGCTCATAAACGGTGGCAACAGCCAGGAGGCCCTTTGGGATCAATCCTGGGAGTTTCTTGATTTATATTTCTAGCAACTGAGATGTTCTTGAAGCGGCGATAAGAACTAGCTCGACCCAGTTAGGAGCGACTCAAGCTGAACTTTTGCACTTATGGGGTCATTATAATGCTCACACCGCACCTCCTGACTATTCAGATAAGCATTAACGGGATCACGCGAAGCACATTACATGCAACACTGAAGCCAACGCGCAGGTGTGCAAAGTCGGCAAAGGACCGATTGGCTCGTGAATTGACCAACGCACCCGGATGTTTGCGCTGTGCATAAAGCCGTTCCCTACCCTTTTAGTTGCTCCTCCTATCAGCGAGGGACCCTCTTGACACATGTGCGTAAATAGCTCCACACCCGCCTTTCTGACTCAGAGCGTCCTTGGGCAAGAGCATGCCGGGCTCAACGAACTGCCAGCTGCTCTGGCCGACGTGTCCGCTCCAAGGGACCTTTCCAGTTGCCTTGCTTGGTTCTGTTTCCATGAATTATACCCCAGGCCTTGTGAGGAATGAACGGTGGAGTCCCTGTATTTCGGTCAAAAGTTGTAGCAGTTGTAAAACGGGTCGGTTCTTTGACTTCTTCTGTGGCAGTCATACGATGAACTCTGCGGCCGCTAAGCAAACCAAGGGCTTGCGATGGGTGTGGTTTCGCGAAAAACCAGAAAACAGTGGTAAAATTCAATCGTGGGACCGCAGGATCCTGCACGGGGTTATTTATAAATACGACCCAGTTGCCAAGCGCTACGGCGGGGGGCAGAGAGGTGACCATGGGCACTTCCGATCTGAGTCATAAACCCCTTTTTCCGGTTGGTCGCAATCGGGTCGTAAGTCGAGGACGGCCTGTCTATGTCCATCTTTGGTCTACTTATGGATTTTTTTTCTTTTCGCTACGCTGCTTGTTTTGCGTATCCCGATGCGGTGGTGAAGAGAGTCACAAACGACTCGGTGGCGCATGATCCATCTCGCTTCTTCTCACTGCCGTCCCGCCGTGCGAGGAGTCAGGCGGGTCCCTGAATTGGTGTAAACAGACCAACCAACCGGCAAACAAACCACGAGATGGAAATGAACAAACGCGCCCACCTAGCTTGCTTTCGGAGCGAGCTCCCTTCCTTCGGGGCTCTTCACGGAGTACTTTTCCGCCGATTAAGCGGCGACATCTGCTTCAGGTTTGCAGGCGCAGGGAGCAGCGGTGGCTGCCGGCGATGACCATGCTTGAAGACAGATCACGTCGTCTGAAATGACCCTTTGGTGTTCTTAATATAAGCCTCCCACTTAGCCAAGTTAATCTTGGTTTGTCACAAAGCCCTTTCATTGCGCCAGGTCTTGATGTGGGTGAACAAGGCCTCCGGCTCCCCCCCCCCGCATTGCATGCAGAAACATCTGGCAATCTACTCGGTGAGGCATAGTTACCGCGCGCCGGTCTTGAATAATTTACCTTGACTTTCCCGGGCAGGCGGGAGAAACTGGGGAAATGCTGGCTTCTGTTACTTTCCTGAGCATCTCAGCCAAGACTGTCTGGATCTAATTAAATCTGTCTTAATTGCTGTTTTATGTGAAATTAATCAAGCATTATTTCTGTCGTCTTGCAAAAAAATGCACTCCAGGAGATACGGGGGGGGGTGAGTCATTCCGCACACGTGGCCTGGCTTTTTTACAACTGCGCTGAGGACGATTTCTCATGGGGGGGTGGGTACAGCCTGTGGCCCTTGCAAAGGACAGCCCCCCATTTGCAGCTGTATGTTGGCAGGGGCCCCCATTCTTCCTCCTCCCCTCTGGCATCTGGGCACCGCCCACACGCTGCACGGTTGTTCCCGCTGCCTTCATGCGCAAAGCAGCCACAGTTAATGGGGGATAATGACAGCTTGTAACAACACCGCCAAAATCTTTTCCCGAGTTTTCTTTTTTGATCTTTTTCCAAACCAATGTAAGCTGGATGCGCGAAACTTCACCTTGCCAGTCCAGCAATTTGCCAGAAGTTGATCCTTCAGCCTGACAGCGGTCCAAGAGTTATGTGTTTATCCCACCTTTTATCAGTAACTCGAGATGGTGAACATACCTAATCCTCCTTCCTCCCCTAATTTTCCCCGCAATGACCCTGTGAGGTGGGCTGCGCTGAGAGAGAGGGATTGGCTCGAGGTCACTCAGCCAGTTTTCATGCTTACGGTGGGACTAGAACTCACCACCTCCTGGTCTGGGAAGGGGTGCAAACTGCTTTAATCCTGTTTTATTGGGCTCTCCTGTCTGGAGTGCACCAACCGCTTCGGATTTGGAAGGCTAAGTTCTGGAAAACGGCTGGAACAGCTGACGGGTGTTGACCTGGAGAAGAATAAAATGTACGAATAGATAGATATCCATTCCCATAATGAGGATGGATGTAGAATACAGATAGTCCTTGACTTATGGCCTTAATTGAGCCCTGCAGTTCTGGTCGTAAGCCGTGACAGTTGTAAAGCGGGTCACCACATGCCCAGATCCGATTGTACAACTTTTTTTTTGCAACAGTCATTAAGCAAATGCAATAACGATAAAGCAAGCTCATTGTTCACTATGGAGTAATTTTTGGCAGGAACTGGAAGTAAATGCCAGTTTCCAGCAGAAACATCACAAATTGAAGTCATGTGACCACAGGGCACTGCAAATGGGCCAGTTGCCGAGCGCCCAAAATGTGGTCATGTGACTGGGAGTGGCTGGTGTCAGAATTTCAACAATGGGTCATAAGTCCCTTTTTTGAGGTCCATCGAAACGTTGAAAGGCCCGTAAGCAACCAGTCATAAGCTGAGGACTCCCTATAGTTCACAGCTTGTACATGGATGCGCATGTTTATACCTGCAGGTTGTATTAACTGCAATATATGACATATATTTATTTTATTGATTTATTTATCAGATTCATATGCCGTCGAACTCAAAAACAACTCTCAGTACAATAAAACCATAAAGCTGCAATATAAATAAAACAATTAAAGCTATTAAAATTAATACAAACAAACAAATAAATCCAAATATATGGAGATATGAGGTGTATGAAATATGGGAATGAAAATAAAGAGGAAGGAGTGTTCTGAGTATATTTATAAACATAATAAAGGTGGGGTTAAAAGCACCTTTAAAAGGAGCCTGGCTCCGTGTGTCACTTCTGCGCATGGACCGTTGATCTCTCTCCCTCCCTGGACAGGTACCAGCTGCGAAAGATCGTGGTGGACAGCGCAGCCGGACCGGGCAGCAACCACACCGTGGTCTTCCTGGGCTCTGATTCGGGAACCGTCCTGAAGTTTCTGATCCACGCCAACCTCAGCACCAGCTCCACCCCTGCCAGGGCGAGCAGCCACAGCTTGCTGCTGGAGGAATTTGAGACCTACCCCAGTGACAAGTGAGTGGACACCAACAGGTGTGCTTGCGCACGTGCACGGATGCACGCCTTTCTTTTTTCAAGCGCATGGCAGAAGCAGCAAGGCTTCGTGCCAGCTGGGGAAATCTGGGAGTTGAAATTTACACCTGCTGGCTGGGGAATTCTGGGAGCTGAAATCCAGATCTGCTAGCTGGGGAATTCTGGGAACCGAAGTCCAGAAATGCTAGCTAGGGAATTCTGGGAGTTGAAGTCTACCCACCTTAAAGTTACCGAGGCTGAGAAGCACTAATCTCCCAAGCCCTGCTCATTGCAGTGTTCACAAAGTGGATTTTTGAGGGAGGGTACTTGATCAAAGCGTGCACATCCGTGCACACGCAACAGCAGGTGATATGTGCACACGCAGCAGCTGGGACTGAGGCCAGCCAAAGTTGCTCAGTGCAGCCCACCTCACAGGGTGGTTGCGAGGGGGAAATGGGAGGCAGAAGCAGCACACACGTGCTCCGGGGCGGAAGCCGGAGTAGCCGTCGGACTGGTCAACAGTCCACCGCGGCCCTGAGCGCTTTCCCAGCTTCCTCGCCGACGGGCCGCCTGTGCCTCTGAGGGTGCCCGCCCCGCCGCCCCTGGCCTCCCCGTTGAGCACCCGCGTTTCATTTCACGGTTCCGTTTTCCGTTGCTCTGCTTTTCCCTTCGGTGATTCCGTTCTCCGGCCTTCTTTGACTTTTTGTTGCCCGATTCGATTCCGTTTTTATGTATTCCGTCGTTTTCTGCACCTCTCGGGGGCCGCCCCTCTGAAAACAAACACGGCTCCGGGCGGCTCACAGCAACCCTCCTCCTCGTGGTCTGTCATCCCTTTTTTGTTCTTCTCGCTTTTCCCATTTTTACTCGCCACCTCCCAGCATCGCTGGGAGCTGGGTGGCACGCACACGAAATAAACAACAATAATCTTGCGTCCCGCCATCCATGAGCATCGATCCCTGGGGAAGGACTCGACAGGGCCATCCCAAGCCCGGTCCAGACATCTGGCTGGGCACCTGCCACCCACCCTAATAAGACGAACAATCATCTCTCCCGAGGTGCGGCAAGGATGGAGCAGGCGAAAGGAAGCTGCTGAGCATGGAGCTGGACAAGGCCACGGGGACGCTGCTGCTGGCCTTCCCACCCTGCGTCGTGCGGGCCCCCGTGGCCAGATGCCACCAGCACTCCACGTGCATGAAGTAAGTCCCCACTTACTGTCAGGAGTTCCCAGCGAGACAGGTAGGAAATCAAGCCATGCCGGTCAACGGGGTTTCATGGCCAGTTGTGCTCCCTTCGCCCGCTGCGCCTCCTAATCTTCGCCGCTGGTCTTCGGAGTTTCATCGAAACTTTGGGAGCCAGGTTCGAATCCCTCTTGGCCTCAGAATCCCCCTGGGAAAATCCGGCCCAGACCCTTTCAGCCGACCCTACCTTACGAGATGGCGGTTCGGGGGAGAAAATAGGAGGAAAAGTTTGTGTGAAGGACTGCGGCTGCAGTCAATCATCCATAAAGTTGATTATGATAAACGTTTTGAACTGCTTAGAAGGGAGGCATTTTGATCTGAAAATGGATATACCCTGCGAGTTATATCATGCACAGATGCACAGAAGATTTGTTTATTTTTCTTTCGCAGCATTATTGTGTATTTTGAAAAATCAGAAGAAATTGGGAGTGCAGATCAGGAAATCGGGCGCAAATAAAGCAACCCAGGCGGATAAACAAGAAAACTGAACCATCTTAAAACTAATATGTTGCATCGTTAGAAGCTTGTCATATTACAGGGTATTTTATATCCCTTTGCTAAGCAACTTCCATAAGCCTGTTGGATTTTCAGCGGAAAATGCTTGGTTAGCACTGTTGGAATCATTAAAAGGAAACCGTGGGTAGTAAATAATGCAGTAGGTCAAGACGGTACTATAACTCAGATCAAATTGGAAGAAAGACTTTGAAGCCCAAATTTTGGATGCGGCACAATTGCACACGGAAAAGTGTAGTTCGAGAACGGTTTCCAATTAAACTTTCCAGGTCAAGTTTTCCTTTTTAAATACAGGATAAGGTTATTCTAGACATTGAGGCAGACTTCCACAATTTGGTTAGCCGTTCTTCCAAAGAGAAGGTCAAAGGAATTTCCCAGTAAAAGGTGAAAAAACTCTTGCAGCCGTTAATAAAAACAATGCCAATTCAACACACGTTTGGGAGTTTAATTCCGTCCTCCCTTCCTTCTTTCTCCTTCCTTCCTTTCTTTCCCTTCTCTCTCTCTTTCTCTCTTCCCTCCTTCCCTCTCACTCTCTCTCCTTCCCACTCTTTCTCCTCCCCTTCCATTGCTTTTTTCCCTTCCTCCCTCCTTTCCTCCCTCCCTCCTTCCCTCTCTTTCTCCTTCCTTCCTCCCTCCCTCTCTCCGTCCCTCCCTTCCTTCCCTTAACAATCATCTGCAAAAAAAGGTTGTAAAATTGGAGGGGTCACATGATGGCCCACTTTACAACCACCACAAGTCGCATTGTCGTAAGTCAAGGACTACTTCTAATACAGCTCTCCTCTTAGAAGGACTTTCGCACATTGACAGCTTTTTACTTGAGCCTAAATATCCTCCCTGCCACCTGATAACTCTCCAGCCACGTTCAATCAATGCCGCATTTCAGGTATGCGGTAAGCAGCCTCATACCTCTCTCTGTGACGCCTTTGGCCACTTATTGAAGAAAATTGCTGGCCATCGCGATCGCAAAGGCGTCATTTGTCACCCACCACGGTGATCTCTGCCACCCTCTACCATGCTGGCAAGGTTTCTGGGTCGAATTGCCAGAGATGAAAATCCTGCTGTTCATCAGCTCTCTGCTGAAATACCTGGTCCCTGGACAAGAATTGGCAGTAAAAATGAGAACACGTGCAAAGGCAGGCATTTAAAAAATAGAAATAAAATAATAAAAATAAAAGCACAGGTTTGTCGCGGAGGGTCAAAGACTGGAGGCCTTCGTGATGGGACAGAAAATTCAGAAAGGCGTTTTAGGGTTCCCCATGTGAATGTTGGACAGAAGTCTGCATTTGGGAATTGGGGCTAAAATCAGGAATGGATTTAGGCGCATGCCGTTCCTGAACCAAATCCTCTCAAAGTTGTAAACTCAACTGAAACCTCTCACAAAGGGAGGGTTTTTTTAGCCAGTTTTAAGAAAAATAGCACGAAAAATATCACCTCAAACAGCAAGACACCGGTTTCCAGCTGCACCTCAGAGCCTAGAGTGTTTGCAGACTCAGATATTTGAGAATCCCTGCACAATCCCACAGAGTCAAAGTTAGTTTTTTTTCAAATTTGCATCCCTGGAAATGTTAAAACGTGGCTGGTATTCGATTACAATATGACTGGAGTTATTTTCCGTCTGTCCTTTGCACATTGCCAGAATTTCTCCCTTCATAACCGCTTTGTAAGGTCAAGAATTCTTTTAAAAATTCATTTATGAGAATAAATGTATTGCAGGATTTGGAGTAATTTCTTAAATTGCAGACAGATGCTCCGATAAGGTTATCAAATATATCTGCAAACGCCCCTGAATAGACGTGGAAGTTGTGGAGTCCTAGGTACTCTCTGAACTTGATTGTTTTTCTGCAGACATTTTATTACCAAACTAGGTAATATCATCAGTGCTGGAAAGGAGAGAGGATTGTTCTCACTCCCTTCCAGCACTGATGATGTTACCTAGTTTGGTAATGAAACATCTGCAGAAATACAGTCAAGCTCAGAGAGCACCAAGGATCCCACAGTTCACTCCTGAATTACAAATGTTCTCCTCTACTGGGACATGGAAGTGTTGACCCATCTGTAGCCGATTCTTCCAAGGAATATCCAGTCACTTTACGCGGTGTGATATTTGATGGATAAATTTGGAATTCCTCCGGGATCTCTTTCTGTAGAATGGGTCTGACGGCCAGTTTGCAAATCTGGAAAATATCAAACTCTGTGGGAGAAGATCCTTGTCTATTAAGGGTCATTGAGAACAGGGAGCTTGGTGGTATTCCGGTCTGACCCGCTCTTCTAACTGGGTTCAAATAACCTCCCCATTTTCTCTTATTTATTTTCTACCCTTCAGGAATTGTTTGGCAAGCCATGATCCATATTGCGGCTGGACCCCTGAAGGATCCTGTATTTTTCTGGAACAGAATACCAGGTATTCTAAGGGTTCAGACGGCATTGTTATAGGGCAGAGATCGGGGGGGGGGAGAGAGAAGATAAAGTCTCTTGTTCCTTCTCCAAGGTCCATGGGATGAGTTAGAAGAGAACTTAGAGGTCATCTAGCCCAAGTCCTTACTCGGTGTAGGAATCCACTAAACTACAGGTGGTCCTCGATTTATGACCAATTGTTCAGCAACCATTTAAAGTTATGACAGCGTGGAAAAAGAGACTTACAGTACAGTGCAAAAGTCTTAGCCCACCATCAGATTTGTTGTGTTAGCAGCGGTATAATGAATGACCCTATATAATTACATCTCAGTCTCTTTATTAGGATACAGGAATTCAGAAACATGCAGTATTCAAAAACAGGAAAAAGGAGAAAAAACAGCTTCCATAGGCGAAAATGGCCAATATTTAGGACTGACTATTTAATCCTGGCTTTTGCCTGAAGAAGCCACTTTGTTCTGGAAATTGTGTTTGTTTCAATTCGTGTGCATATTTCCGGTATTTTCTGCTTGAATCTTAATACAGAGACGGAAAAATGATTACGGGTGCTCATTAAAACTTTGCTAGAACAAAGCGGGGGTGGCCTAACACATTTGCACGGTCCTTACACTTATGACCGTCGCAGCGTCTTGTGGTCACATGATCACAACTCCGGAGCTTGGCAACCGGCGTGGATTTACGAGCGATGCCACGGACAACAGCTAAGCCGTGGTTTGAACAGCCCAAGCGGCGACTGTCCACTCGGACTTCACCAAATGGAGACCATCGAAACCAAGTCGACTCCATCTTACGCCAAAAGACATGGAAAAGCTCCGTCCTTGCCCTGAAAACGTCCCTCGGTGCAGACTGTGGGTCAGACACAGTAGTCACGCACCACTGACGGCCAAGGTGAAGCGCAGGTGCTGCCGTGCCAGACGACCACCAACGTCAAGGTGACACCGAGAGGAGTCCCCCGGCGTACGCGGCCGAAGGCAAGAACAGATCAGATCTGAACTGCTCAACATCACAGGGGGATGAGCTATGGGAGGAGATAAAAACAACCAGCGGTGAGGTCGCCCGAGAACCCACCGCATGCAGGAAACCAACAAAATTGGCTCGGCGGATATCAGACGCCACAACAGAAACTGCAGAGGGGAGAAGGAAAGCAAAAGCCGCCGGGGACAGGGAAGAAAGGCGAAGACGAAATGCAAAACTCCAGAGAGAGGCGAGAGAAGATAGAGAAGAGGACTGCGCCACGTGGCGCAAGAAACTGGAGGAAGCAGCCGTGCGAGGTCACGCAAGAGAGTGTTGCAGTTACGGGAAGAGGCCCGGAGTCCACTTTATGGCAAGAAAGGCCGTGGACCGAGGACGGGATGGGCAGGAATTGCAGGACCGACAAGCCACCAGAGAAATACATATGGAGAACAACTTTACACCCGAGGAGGTGAAGCTGACCGACCAGAAAGGGGACCAGATGTCCTGGAGGGGGAGTAGGGCAAAGCCCTGCAGTGCATGGAGTCCCAACAGAGAGAGACCCTGACACCACTGCCAACACACGCACTGGCAGCGCTTTGCCGAAGTGTATTTCTCCCAACACCAAGAACAGGTGATGGGAAAGACTCTTCCAACCGTCGCCTTGACGCCGCATGCGGGTAAAAGTCTCTGGAAGATGGTCCAGCAACATTTGAACCCAGCTGCCAGCCAGAATTGCCTGGCGTACACGCAGGGTCTCGTAAAGGATGCTCGTGGAGTGACGGGAAAAGCAAAGGACGGCCAAAAGGGCCTCTGCGTGCGCTTCACTGACGACGCAAAAGCCTTGGACTGTCTTGAGCATGACCAGCCGTGGAAGTGCCTCAAAGAACGAGGACTGTCCCCACCCCACATCCAGCTCATGCGATCACTGTACTCTGATCTGGCAGCCGCTGTAGGAACGGCATACGGGGACCCAAAACTGGTTCAGAATTGGAAAAGGCACTCGGCAAAGCCACATCCTGTCCACCTGTGCTTCTCAACGTAGACACGGAAATAGTTACGAGAAATGCACGTCTGGAGGAGTCTAGCATCGGGGCTAAGTTCGGTGGTCGGAATATCAACCACCTCCGATACGCAGACGGTACAAGCTGGCTTGTGGAAAGCAAGGAAGATCTGGAGTGTCTCCCGCCTGAACGGGAAAAATTTGGGCTGCAGCTTAAAATCAAGAAAGCCAAGACCATGACAGCTGCGTGCAGACTGACAGCGAGACCGTAGAAACAGGAGAGGAAGCCGACTTCCTGGGCTCTGAAATCGACCACTGCAGTCCTGAGATGAGGAGGCGCACAGCACTCGGAAGAACTGCAACGTCCGGCCTGAATATGATCCGGAAGGGTCAAGCTGTCAGCTTCCCGACCCGATGCAGATTTGTCGACGCAATAATTTTTCCAGTTGCTACTTAGGAATGTGAAACCTGGACCCTGAAAAAGGCAGGTAGAAGAAGGGTGGGCGCTTTCGAACTGTGGTGCTGGAGACGACTGCTACGCATCCCGTGGACGACGAACGCAGAAGTCCTAGACCGAAAATATCACTCGAAGCCAAGATCGCCGAACAAAGGCTTTCATACTTTGGCCCTGTCGTGCGAACTGGCTCACTTGCAAAGTCAACCATGCTGGGAGTGACCAGCAGAAAAAGGAGAAAGGGCCACCCGAGTACTCGGTGGCTGGATATTATAATGGATGACGCCGGGGTAACCATGGTGGATCCGAAGGAGGTGGTGCAAGGCAGAGGGGCATGGAGAGTGCTGATTCGTAGAGTGGCCGAGCGTCGGACGTGACTGAATGGCTGCTGCTGCTGCAACATCCTGGGGTCACGTGATCACCATTGTGACCTTCCCAGTCAGTTTCCAGCAAACAAATTCAACGGGGGAAGCTGGATTCACATAATGGTTGCATGATTTGCTTAATGATGGTATCAAAAAAAGGTATAAAATCACTTATCAACCATATCACTTAGCGATGGAAATTGTGGTTGTAAGTCGAGGACTACCTGTATCTCCAACTGTTGACTCTTCAGCCTCCATTTGAAACCCAGGGAGAGGCAACTGGGTTTATGAACTATGTCCAGAAAAAGGTGGCTTGTACGGTCTTCCTTCTTATTTTTAGTTTTTTTACTGAAAGAAAAATATAAAGGTTTTTTTTTTTAAAAAAGAGAGAATACAAAAAAGAAAGGGAAAAAAAGAAAAAGGTGTGAAAATATATTCACTTTTGTTGGAGGTACTTAAGCAAGATTGTGTCTCTGGATTGTAACATCGAAGAGAAATTGGATTGAGGGCTTTCAAAAATCACCTCCATGTATGTAGTTCTCTGGTTCTAAATTAGGATGTTTTTTTTGTCTGAACAGCACAAAACAAGCTTACATCTGAAGCATTATCTAGGCTGCCCAATGCTTTCTGTCATTCAAGGATACCCGGAATCGATTTGGGGGAATAAAACAGGCCTAGAAAAAAATGAGAAGGGGAGAGAGAACTCAAACAAAAATAGAGAAAAAACGTCCACCCCATCGCTAGATATTAAAGAAATCGCACCATTCACAAGTTATTCGTTATCCCCATAATGGAATTCCACCCATTTTCTGTAAAGAAGGTTTTTCTATGATTCACATGTGTGTATAAAAGAGCTTTTATATTGATTCTGTGGTTTTATTTCTAAACCGCCCAGCAGCACCCAGGTGAGATGGGCAGTGCAGAAATTTGACAAAAAATAAGTAAAATAAACACTCAGAAGGGTCTATGGACCCTCTCACCTCCTTTCCTATCAATCTGCAGGCTGGTGTTTGAACAAGACATTGGGGGCATCAAGACCTCGTACCTTGGCGACTGTGAAGGTAGGCGCCCATCCCTGGTTCTAAGGAGGTGCATAGAGAGAGCCCACTAGTTAAGGCAAGAGGCTGGAAACGGGGGGTTCTGAGTTCTAGTTCCACCTTAAGCATGAAAAGAGAGATGGTGACTTCTAGGCCTGCCTTAGGCACGAAAGCCAGCTGGGTGACTTTGTGCCAATCACCGGGAGATGGTGAGTTCTAGTCCAACCTTAGCCATGAAAGCCGGCTGGGTGTCTTTGGGCCAGTTACCAGGAGATGGTGAGTTCTAGTCCAACCTTAGCCATGAAAGCCGGCTGGGTGTCTTTGAGCCAATTACCAGGAGATGGGGAGCTCTAGTCCCACGTTAGGCATGAAAGCCAGATGTGTGACTTCAGATGAATCACCGGGAGATGGTGAGTTCTAGGCCTACCTTAGGCATGAAAGCCAGCTGGGTGACTTTGTGCCAATCACCGGGCGATGGTGAGTTCTAGTCCAACCTTAGCCATGAAAGCCGGCTGGGTGTCTTTGGGCCAGTCACCAGGGGGCAGTGAGTTCTAGTCCCACTTTTTTTGTGGCAGTTGTTAAGTCAACCAATAGTTGTCCTATGGTGCGGTTTTGCCAAAAACTGGAAGTAAATGCCAGTTTTCAGCAAAAACATCGTAAAATATGGTCATGTCACTGCGGGATGCTACAAACAACTGTAGATGTGGCCCAGTTGCCAAGAGCCCAAAGTGCAGTCACATGACTGTGATAGGAGCAGGGAACTATCAGAAATCTGGGTCATAAATACCCCTGGGGAGGTCCATCATAATTTTGAACAGTCACTAAGCGACCGGTCTTAAGTCGAGGACTCCCTGTAAAATATTGGGCAACAGAGCCATCAACCCAATTCTTGAAATTCTCGATAGGTCAATCATTAAAAGATCCAATCGGCAGTTCCTCTATTCCAGTCACCAAAACCGTGATGCTTCCCCACAGTGGTGTTTAAAAATCCGTGAACCCTTTTGAGCTTTCAGTGTTTCTGCATAAATATGACCGAAAAGGTGATCAGTTCACCCAAGGCCTAAAACCAGGTAAGGAGAACCCTAATGAATCAATGAATCAAAAACTTTGCGTTGCTCATTTATTCTTTGAGGAAAATTAATAACTTCCAACAATGAGATTCATCCCGACCTTGCTATCTCTCCCCGTCTCACCTCAGTCCCCAAGTATGACTGGAAAAAAAGAACTATTCAAAGTTTTCTGAATGCAGAAGGGAGTTCCCAGAAGGGGAGTGTGTCCTCAGGAAAGGCCTCCCTCCTGATGTCCTCCTCGCGCCACCGCCCTTCCCTAGCTCTGGGCGTGATCCTGATCTAACTTCTTAATCCTCTCCTCCAGGTCTGGTGACGGAAAGCTTTGTGGACGAGCCCAACGGGCTGGTGTCCGTCAACTTGCTGGTCATCTCGTCCGTGGCCGCCTTTGTCATCGGAGCGGTGATCTCGGGCTTCAGCGTGTGCTGGTTTATCGGGCATCGAGACCGCAAGGAACTGGCCCGTCGCAAAGACAAGGAGAACATCCTCGCGCACGGCGAGTCCGTAGTCAGCGTCAGCCGGCTGGGGGATCGGCGTTCCCGAGGACCTGGCGGACAGCCAGAGAACTTGCTCGCTCCACTCATGCAGAACGGGTGGCCCAAAGGACTGATTAAGATGGGCCAGCATGACCTCGATTCTGGGGTGCTCCCCACACCAGAACAGACCCCCTTGCAGCAGAAACGGTATCCCAAACCGTGCAGCTGGGAGTACAGCCACAATCTCATTAATGCTTCCCTGCGTGGAGGAGACCCACCCTCCTCGGTTATCCTTCTCCATGCGGGACACACTCCAGTGCCGTCACATCTGAGCTCCGGACGGGTCATCCCCATTTCATGCCAGTCTGTGTTGATGGACCCAGAACTGGATGCCGAAGGAGCAGACCTCTCGCTAGACATGCGCTATCTCCCGGTGAGTGGTGGTGAAGGACTGAGAGGCATCCAGCCGCAGCAAGGCCTGCCAGCGCACCGACCCTGCGGGACTCGGAGCTCCTACGGCAGTGAGCTGCCCATCACACCGCACGATAGTCCGGATCGGCGGCGGGTTGTATCCGCTCCGAGTGGGGACACAGGGAATCAGTGGAATCCCGAGAAGGTGAACTTCAGTAGTACTAACACAGCCAGCAAGGGAAGCGCTCACTTGAAGCGCACCCACACATTCAACAGCGGGGAAGGTCAGACAGCTCATGCCCAGGCTCAGCAGACCCCGACTTTGGGTCCCCAGCACACCCTCACAGACTTCAGCCACCTCTTGAAATACGGTGGTGCGGAGCGGACTCCCTCTTCTGTCAAATAGGGCTGGTCAGGGGTGTGTGGCTTGGCTTGGCAACCTTCCTCCTCACAGAAGAGGTTGGGTTTCGCTGCAGAGAGGAGGAGGAGGAGGAGGAAGAGCAAAGCAGGAAAACGACAGTGAGAGACGCTTGATTCCCCCTTAGGTGGCCTGGAGGGGCCGGCATGCGCCCCTTCCTAGGCGTACAGATTGTGTCCAGATCCAGAGTAGCATGGATCTTAACTCGAGACACGAAAGGAGGACCTCTTCTTTGTGTGTGTGTGTGTTTCGGGGTTCTCTTCATCCGGGCGCTTCCTCATTGGATTCTTCCTTGCCTTTGCAAAATTCCTCCTCCTCCCTGAGCGGGTGGGCAGGCAGGGCAGGCCTGGGCACTCCCCCACCCGCGCATGGGCAAAGGTACTGTTGGTAGGTTGGGATCGGAAGGAACAGCGGTCGTGAAACAAACTGCAACAAGGATCTGCTGCTAAGAAAAAGAATGGGAAGGCTGCACAAAGCATTTGGGGGCCCCTCTTGGTTTCTTTTCTCGCCCCCCCATTATTAGTTTTTGCTCCGGAAGGGCGGGGAATCCAGTTTCAGACTGTAGAAGAGCTTTCCAAAATTTATGATTGTCCGCTTCCTTTTTCTTCTCCCTGTTTTATATGTGGTTCCAGCAGGTCCCACGTACGCCAACACGCCCAGATGTGAATGCGCATCCTGAGCTCCAGCAGGGCTGCTGTTCCTTTCTAGGAACAAGAACTCTCTTGGAGGAGGAGACCCCGACTCTCCTCCTCATTGGTGCTATATACTGTATGGGTCCCACCACTGCAAAGGTTGTACTCTTTTCACACCGGCTCTGAGCACAGAATTCCTGGGTATTGCATGGTGGTCGTGCTAGGAGGGAAGTGGGCCCGGCTGGAAATTAATCCCAGCTTTCAGCAATCCCAGTTTGGCCCATCTTGAGAGGGTTTCCCACTTTTTTAAAATGCCATTTCTTATTGAAACCCTTTGGCTGACTTTGCACAACATGCTAAAGCTGCCTTTTCCTGAGCTGTGCTTCTTCATAGAAGGAAATGCGGGGTTTGCACCGCAGACACAAGTCCCGCTGGAAGAGAATCTTTGCAGCTCAGGGTTGCACTGTGGGGTCCTTGGTGCTCTCTGAACGTGGTTGTTTCCTTGCAGACGTTTCATGTCCCAACTAGGTAACGCCATCAGTGATGGAAGGGAGTGGGGCTTACAAACCACACTCCCTTCTAGCACTCATAACGTTACCTAGCTGGGTCATGAAACGTCTCAGAGAGCAACAAGGACAAGCTCACAGGCAGAAAGTAAACTAGCCAACCCTATTTTAATTGTATGTGTTCTGCAAATACAACCTTATAGGGGAAGCCGGAGGGTGGCCTGGCCAACCTGGTCTGCGTGGAAGAAGCTGTTTGTGAAATTAGTTTTATCAAATTTCAAAGCGGGGCAGAGGAATTTGGAAAGTCAGGCCTGAGTACACTGACTTCAGTCTGGGTTTCAAAGAACTGTGACACGTTGGCGAGTCCTTGCTGCTGAGCCCAGTTAGGCATCCGGGCTGGGGTATCAGAAGCGTAGGTTGTCTGTGGTTCCTTGTTCTGCCTCTGCACTCCATGGAAGCTTCATGCACTCCGTGGAAGCTCCGTGGAACCCTGCCAGAACGGGCTTTCCTTGGGCAGACAACATTGTCTTCTATTGAGTTCTTCCATGTAATCTTAGATTTAAAAAAAGGAGAATCTCGGCAGCTGTATACATGGGCCGGAAGCGATGTTCAGAGCCAAGGCAGAACGTAAAATACCTCCTCTTGACCGTCGCAAAGGTTTACATCTTGCACAGGACAGCAGGTTGTGCCCTCCTTTCCACAGGAAAGGCCACTTGGGTTATTCGCACAACATGCTTAATTATTCATGGGATTTACTACAGGGTGCGTCTGAACCCCAAATTTGGATGTGCGGGCTTCAGCTGATCTGGTTAGGGTGACCCTCAACTCACCCAGTTCCTCCCAAACCTCTGGCAGCTAAGCCACAGCTGTCACTCTTGAAGGACAAGTCCCGTTTCTTTCTCATTAGCACCGGATGATGTCTGCATCCCAGGTACAAGAAAGAAACTCAGGATGGTGTGACTCATGCAGAGTTGCAACAGGAGCCCTCTGAGAGAGGTTGGCTCTGCTGAGTCTTTTCATTTGGGGTTGTAGAGCGACCTGCACAAGAACAGCGCTGATGGAAGCGAGATTCTCCACCACCCTTTCTTTGGAAGGAAGCATGGAAGAACAGGAACTCAACCAGAGAGACGGAGTTTCTGAATGCGCCAGCCGAGGCGGTTTCTTCTCTGAATCACCTTCCCGGGCTCTGCAGGGGAATGGATGGGAAGCAGTTGAGCATTCCTCCTCCAAGCACAGCGGTTTATCGCAGGCCAGCCAGCCTGGGATAAAAGAATCCTTTTCCGGATCACAAAACAGAAGCGACCAGCTGTTGACTTTTGAGGGTTTTTCCGTCGGCGTCTGGCTGCACCGGCACCTCCCGGGCAATGCCGTCTGTGCGCTTTCTGGAGGAAGATTAAGGGCTGTAATTTTAACTCTAGACGAGCCTGTGGAGTTGTCCTCCACTTTCTCATAGTTCACATCAACGGTGGGCAGGAGCACAAACTGGGGTAGCAAAAAGTACAGGCAGTCCTCGACTTACGACCACAATTAGGACTGGAACTTCCATCGCTCACCAACGCGGTCATTAAATAAGTCACATGTGATTTTTTTATGACTTTCTTTTTGCCACGGTCATTAAGTGAATCACACCTCTATCATTAAGTGAATCCAGTGGGCTTCCCCCCACTGACGTTTGTCGGTGATCAGGGCGCTGCAACCATCGTAAATGCATGCTGGTTCCCAAGTGTCCAAATTATGATCACGTGGCCGTGGGGATGCTGCAACAATCGTAAGGGTGAGTACCAGTCATGGGTCACTTTTTTCAGTGCCGTTGTAACTGCAAATGGTGGTTCAAAAATGGTCGTAAGTTGGGGACTAGCTCTATGATTGCTTTTCTCTGAAGCCTCTGCTCTTCCGGCTCTTTGCAGGCCAACAAAGGACTAAGGGCAGCAGTAGGGGCTATCTTCACGCAGCCATCTTCATACAACCACTGGCCAACGTGGTTGCAGTCCCAGAGGCTGCTTCCGTACAGACCTCTAAGCTTAGTTAGTTTCAACCGTCCAACGTGTTGTCAGAGTCCAGCCTACGGGTTAGTTCACGGTCCAGTGTATTCAAGCTTAGATGAGGGGTTAATTCAATACAAGGCGAACCCAACCTTTGCGTCTCTGTTGGCTGAACACGTGTGTGTGTGTGCGCGCGCGCGCATGCGTGTTCATACTTGGGGCATCTGTTCATGCTAAACGCATCTGGCGGCGTTGCCATGGTTCTTTGCTTAATCAAAGCATTATTTGATCAAGCCCCCCCATCTTTCTCTGTGAGCTATGCCAGTTAAGCAGAGCTTCCCTCTCCCGTAGCACTCTACCTCTGACTGGCCAATCTTGGGGATAAACT
>JANHZU010000104.1:0-17378 GCA_032468055.1 Acrochordus granulatus
CACATAATGGGGTGAGCTCCTGTTACTCCTGCCAACCTAGCAGCTCAAAAGCATGTAAAAATGCGAGTAGATAAATAGGTACTGCCTAAATCGGTGGGAAGGTAACAGCGTTCCGTGCACCTCAGAGAATAGTTATGCCACATGACCATGGAAATGTCTTCAGACAACACTGGCTCCCTTGGTTGTTAATAAGAGATGAGCACCGCCCCCTAGAGTCAGCCACAACTGACAGGGAAACCTTTACCTTGTCCTTCAAATATTTTTGATAACTGACCCCTAGGAAAAGCTGAGACTACTTTGAGGCTCTCATTTTGACCTCCTTCCTGTCTTCCAGGGAACGATGGTCATTCCATCGCTGACTTCAGTCCTGCTTGATCAGAGCCAATGGGAAACTCCCCATGAATTCAATCCCAACCACTTCCTTGATTCCAGTGGGAATTTCATCAAGAAAGATGCCTTCATGCCCTATTCTTTAGGTAAGGAAGACATTCTTTGACACGTTAGGGTTGGGAGATCTCCAGTCCAGAATTTTAATAACTGTAGTGAAGAGAACTTTTCCACCAGCAGCTTTTCCTGCAAGGGTTGTGTTGCCTTACACAAAAAGCTGCACGTGGAAAACTCTTCAGAATACCTTCTTCTAATTTGGAATTCTCAGCCCTTTGATGTAGGAAAAAAGTGGGTGATTCCCATCACAAGCCAGCTTCTAACACCCACAGCAGGATGTACTATTGAATCACTATTTGTTAAAGTTTTAATCTGTTTCTAAGCACATCTAATAAACCAAAATGGAAATGTTTGGATCCCAAGTGGAAAAAGTCTTATCAGAAGACATGTGGGCCATCTCATTGCATTTGTTGGCATGGGTTTAAAGCAACCCTGTCTTTTCCTAGTCTTGAACCACAATAGCAGTCCAGGAAAATACATGTTTGATTCAAGGTGATGCCAACAGGGCATGACAAGATGGCCATACCTGTGAATGCCTCTTTAAAGCACCATTTTGGCTTTGGATTTGGAAGAATTGCAGACCTCTCAGCCAATATATATCTTTCTTTATGATAAACTAAAAACATTGATCTATTTTTAAAGATCCTGTGTTTACACATATTGTGAATGAGGAAAAACATCCCTGGGCTTCCAGTTTAAAAAGTTAGCTAGAAAAGTTGAGGAAGAAGGAGGAAAGGAATTAGAATACCCATTTTTTGTAAGATGCCACTTGCAGTCGCTGGATGGAAAGGTTGCTGGTCACTTGAAAGGTGGGGTAGAATTCGTCCTGCTTGTTCTTCTCTTTGTGCTTGAAGTAGCCTGTTGGGATGGTGGCCACCAAGTCAGGAGAAGAGATTTGAATTGGAGATGTCCCAATTGAGAGTTTGGTCTCCAGCCATGGAGCCATGGTATTTTTGGTGTCTCCTTCCTTTCAGATCACAAGTTAAATCAACCCGATGTTGACTTCTGTTATGGTACACCAGTAGTTTCTGTGGCTCTTCTCACAATATGAGGCACTTCTTTTCAAGTCGATATCCTCCATTTCCTCCTCTTTCTCTTCCTCCTCCTTTTCCTTCTCCTCCTCTTCGTCCTCCTCTCTTTTTTTAATAGGACGCAGGAATTGCATCGGTGAAAGTCTGGCCAAAACGGAGCTTTTCCTCTTATTCACGGGCCTCCTGCAGAAATTCACTTTCCGACCTCCACCTGGGCTTACAGAAATGGACTTAGACCTGAATGTCCCTAAGACAACGTTCACTCTAAGACCACAGCCGCAGTTGACATGGGCTGTTCTCCGTGAGTGAAGAAAATGTTGCATGAGAAGCAGATGGGAGAGAAGCAGAAAAGAAACTCATATGGAGTAGATGTAAAGACTATGTGCTACATATATATTTGCTATATATATATGCATGTGTGTATGCGTGCATAATCTGTGTCTGTACTATAGATTTTCAGACGGTGTTTCTCAACCTTGGCAACTTTAAGATGTGTAGACTTCCATTCTCTGAATTCCCCAGCCAACCATACATTCTGGGAATGGAAGTCTACTCATCTTAAAACTTGAGGTTGAGGGACACTGCCTTAGAATCTAATTCCTTGGCAAGCTAAATTTAACATCAAGCTTGAATTCAAAGGGGATGAGAGAAAAATGTGCTGCTCATTGTAGCATACAGCTGAACATTGCAAGACTGGATAAAGAATGACAACTAGACTATGATATATCTTCTTTTCCTTTTCTTACTTTGTATTAGTTTTTAATCTTCCTTTTTTAAAAAATGCATATATATATATAAAAGAAATGATTAAGATGATCAAAGGTTTGCTTGAGAAGAAAGATTGTATAGTGTGAGGTTTTTATCTTGGGATGGAGGGAGAGAAGATTTAGTAGTTAATCAAAGTAGGTTCTTCCTCTCTTCAGCCCTTTCTTCATTTCCCAATTCAGATCCTTGGCTGCCTCTCCATGGCCAACCTGTATCATAGCAAATGTTTTTTTGTTTTTGTTTTTTGCAATCTTGCTTGACTTCTGATTGCTGGCTCATCTTTGTGTTGCCTTTTCTCCATCTGATTGTACCCCAAAACTTCTTCCAAACCAGGCTTTTAATGTGAAGCATCCACATTAAAATGTGGATTGCTTTTTGTTGGGTTTGTAAGATCTGGGCAAGGTTGTAAACCAATTCTTGTCCCCCACAAATGATTCCTGATTAAATCTTCTATTTTCTTACTGCAGGAAGCACATTGCAGGTTGGGGTGGGTGAGACCGATTTAGCAGTGCTCTAGCAGGTATAGATAAGAAGATGCACAAAAGGATGGGAAAAATAGTTAAGCGATGCCTTTCTGGTTTTACAGCTTTTTCATGGCTGATGCCTAACCAGATTAAAAGCCAAGAAAATCAATAGGCAGGTTGTGAAACTAAATAGCCTGTTGAATATCTGTTGCAAAAATGACCAGAGCAACAGTTGGGAAAGAACAATATAGAATTATAAAATGTAAGAATCAAAAGAAACATTGGAGATCACTTTAACGCAGTCCTCTCACCTAGGATAGGAATTACTGTTCTGGAGGGTAGATCGATAGCCTGCTTGATCATTCAATTTTTCTTTAAATACCTCCAGTAAAAGCAAATTCATCACCTCCAGAAGAAGTCTTATCCATGGTTGAAGACACCTTACCATTAAAAAATGTTGGATGATGTCCAACTGAAATCTTCAACTTTGTAATGTAAGCCCCCTTGTTTCTCGTCCATTTTAGAAGGAGCAATTTCAGAGAAGATTTCTGCACCATCTCCCAAGTATTTCTTCCTTCCTGTATAGGTGCAGGTAAACATAGGCTCTGGAGCTTACTAGGAGTAGAGAGAAGAGGGAATACCCTTGAAGGACAGGACCCTAGGTAACAGCATTACACACTAGAACAGTGTTTTTCAACCTTAGCCATTTGAAGATGTGTGGACTTCAACTCCCAGAATTCCCCCATCAGCCTATCTTGGTTCCATCTGCAAGGAGGGAGCAATGGAAGGATAATCACATATTACCTGCCTCTTTTCCCAGCATGCCTTGGTGTGACTCTGAAATGTTAGACCTGTGGGATCTTTGGCCTGATCCAGTCCTTGGGGACTTCTTACATTCTTCTGATTACATGATAAACTTTCCTCATCTTACTTGAGAACTTAATTCTGTCTTGCTGGGAACCATCCCTGATTGACCAGTGCAGTCGGAACAGCCCCAAACTAGCTAGTTTCCTTAATCATTTGCAAATACCTTTCTAGTAGTAACAAATTCTAATTCTTGTAAATTACTTTGGAAACTGGAACAAGAGTTAACACCAGTTCCTCCCCCCCTCCTCTTCATCTTCTTCCTCTTCTTTTCATTCTTCCTTCTCCTTTTGAATTTCAGCCACAGGAGTTTCCGTTCCAACCTCCCCTAGAGAGCCATCTCAATGTTCTAGGGGTTTCAGATGACAATTTTTAGAGTCCCCGGCTTCCCTGACACGGCTGGTTGCCTTCCTTGGTTGAATCAGAAAAATGCTCAGTCTTTCTCATGCCAAGGCTTTGGGTCTCTGCAATGCTTGGGAGGAAGTGGGCTGGGTTGGTGATAGATAGCCCCCAAGAATATTCTACTGTCTGAAAGGGTTGAAATGAAATTAAGATGAACATCATCCCTTATAGCTTTTGGGACCAGGCCTTCAACTGGCAAATATACAGGAAGAGTTTGCCTTGGAATCCAGGCAGAAATTTGCAAAAAAAAGGGCAGAGCAGCTCCTAAGTTACTCTCGCAATTTTGACTATGTCAGTTCTGTTTCCAAGAGCTTATTCAGTCTTCAGCCCAAGATAGTAGACCAATTTTTCTCAGCCTCAGCAATTTTAAGTTTATGGGCTTTGACCCACAGAATTCCCCAGCCAGCATCACTAACTGGGGAATTCTGGGAGTTGAAGTTCACACCTCTTGAAAGTTACCAAGTTTGAGAAACCCTGCACTAGTCCTCCTAAACATTCACACCTTTAATCCAGATGGACCATTCTACGTATAGAGTGTGTCCAGAACAGCCTTCTCAAGTGCCATGCCATGCCCCAGCAATGAAAGTAGCATCCAGTACAATGGAGTCTGATTTGGTACCAAAGAGCTCCCTATGGCCTTATTTAAATCAGGGTTTTGTTTGGGATGGGAAGATTGGAAACTTCACATTGATCTGTGAGGAAGAGCTGTAACCTAATTGGCGGTTCCTGTTTTATATGCAAGTCTCATGTATCTCCAGGTAAGACTAGGAAAAATCTCTCTTGATTCCCTGGAGAATTACTGCCTATCAGCATAGACTGTATAGAGCTAAGTGAATCTGATTCAGTGCAACCTGCAACCCCAAGCACTAAACCAAAAGTCAGTTTATTTAGTTTCGGCATAGGGAAGCATCTACGGGCAATGGTTACATTTTGTAAACCATGTCTTAGGGTTTAGCATTGGATGAAACAACCACTATCACTTATTCACAACTCCTAGTTAAAATAATCCAAGATTTATACCCAGGTAGTGAACAGCCGCTTTCTAATCTTTTAAAACCATGGGTAACAAGCAGATTTTTTTAGGTTTGCTTTTTTAAGGGGATGGAACAAACCCAATTGTGTACAGTAAGGTGCTTAACCGTTTTTTAGCTGTCATCCATCAAGGAAGCCAGCCCAGTTGCCCAATAAAACCCATTTTCTTTCAAAATGCATCACTGAAAACTTTGATTTCGTAGCAGTGGCTACAGAATAGAACAAATGACTTATCCAACAATGCAGAAGTAAGATCTCTGTCTGAGTGTCTTAACCCATTGATGCAATAAAAGAAACTGATGACCAACATGAATATTCTACAGAGAAAGAAAAGGGACTTTCAAAAAGATGGAATGAGAAGATAGAGTTGACCCAGTCATATATTTTAAAATTAAATCAGACAATCAGCGTTCCTAAATGAAATATTCTCCATAAAAAAAGGGGCAGGATGCCTATAGGAACTATAGTAGGAGTAAGTCTGATCCCTGGCAGATTGCATTTTACTTTGCCATTCTATACTGTTTTTAATTCCTTGCTAACCATGTGGAGTTGCTAGGTGAGTGGGTGGCTGTTGAACTGAACAAACGATCAAATGAATAAATAGAATGACGATTCTGTGTGTAGAATTTGAATGCATATGATTTAAAAATGAATGTTATGCAAAACATTAAAAAAACCTTCATTTTCCCCCCTGTTGGTTCTCATTCAGTTTTCTGAGTGGGGATTGGTATTTTAAAATGTATTCCAAAGAAGAAATGTCATTTGTTCAGTGAAGGATATTACAAGATGGCCATGTGGCCTTGTACCTTGCCTAGTTTGTCAGGTAGCAAGAAAATCCCGTGGGAAGAATTTCCATTGCATTTGGATTGGAATGGATATATTAGCATCAAGGAGAACTTCAGAGCAATTTCAAACTCCAGCACATCCAACAGTTGAATATATGCCAAACCGTTGCTAAGAGAAATTCAAAAGAATTTCTTGAGCAGCCTAAGGACAGGAGAAAACCCAAAAGTCTCCCACCACATCACAAAAGAAAACTTTTTAAAAGGAGAAATTGTTCTGCAAAGCAAGGCATTGAATTTTTAGTCAAGTTGCAATGTTACACTTGACTCACCAGGAAAAAATAATTTATTTAAAATGTTTGTTCCACTAACAAGGTGCTCTCAATCAATCTGACAGATCAGATATATTTATGATTTTTAAATGAAAAACTTTATTTAAAAAACTGGCAGAGGACCAGCCCTTTAGAAGAAGGGTTGCTTCTCATTTCTCTCCTTAAAAGGAGAAAGCTTCTTCCAAAAATGATCCTGATTTTGACACATTTATGCATCATCAAAAACATAATTAAAAATTTAGACTTCCTTCAGAACATGTTTTCGTTTGACATGCAAATTGAAGTCAGTTAAATCAAAACCAGCACAGTTTTCTTTAAATGTGAAACAGCTTGTGTGGCTAGGTAAATCAGAAAAATGACATGACTCATGGTAACTTCAAAAGAAAGGAGAGGAGGGATTGAACAACTCAGATTTAAAAAATATTACAGAACATCACTTTGTAAAATAGGCCAACATGATGTAGAACGTTCTATTCCGCTATAGCTAATCTTGAAAAAATGCTAGGCAGGATTTGACCTGGTTAATACTTGGGTGGCTGAAGACTCTAGACTAGGCTAGGAAATCTTAAAAATATTCCAGAATCAAAGAAGAACAAACCACTTCTCTATTGTGGCCAAGGAATTATCCTAAAAGCTCTTTCCTTGTCACCAGGAGGACCTGACTTGACTCATTTCAAGAAAGGCATTACTCGTGCCTATCCTAAAATTCTGCTACCCCTGAGCTTCACTGGGCACACGCAACCTGTGCCTGCTATGTGAGTTGGATTTTAGCTATCCCATTCTCCCCAGCCTTGGTGATGGTGGTCAGAAGATGGTGAGAAGTCTAGCTTGGGAAAGCTTAATTGAGGCAGCAGATCTCAACCTGTTGATTAGAAGTGCCTGGAAAAACAGCAGATGAACCTCTCCTGCCGAAAACAAATCTGCTACTTTCAGGTACCGGCAGGGTGGTGAAGTTAAAAACAGAGAAAATGAATCTTCTGGCCCCTCCTGAAACAGATGACAGTTTCATAACCCCAAGGGTGAATCTTCTATCCATTGCCCGATGGCCATGAGTCTTCTGTCCACTGCTTGCCAACCAAGTAGCACAAACAAGAAGCCAAACTAAGTGGTCCAAGTCTGTGCTCCTCTGAAATGGTTCTAAAAAAGAAATGGGTATATCGAAGGAGTTTTTCCGTGAAAAAACCCTCCCTGCATTTGAGGTGTAGGGTCAGAAGATGCTATTCCTGTCCCCGGAGGAATAGGCAGTACAAAAAGTGGGGTCCTAGGTTTTCTATCACCTGGGTGAATTCAAGCTTGAAGCCGCTGACACAAAGCTAGAAATCCATGGAGCATACCTTTGACACGCTGGAGGTGAAAACAGGTTTGTTAGCAAGGTCTGTGATGATGATAGCACCAACATATCTTCTCCCTCCTAGGAGGTAGGGCTGCAAATATTAGGCTTATTGTTAAAATGCAGAGCTTGCTGTCCACGAAATAGCGAAGGCCACCAGCTCAAAATCAAGTCCAGAACAATGCTTAAGAGTCTAAGGCGATTAAATTGCCACTGTTTGTGGTATAATACATAATATAAAATATTTAAAGGAGGAGCTTGGCAGTACCATAGATCAGACCTATCACCAGAATGTAGCTTTCCTGATCATCTTTTGACTTGAGGGTGGTCCTAGACTTGAGGGTGTTGTTTAATTTTCTACAGTGACGCTGAGATCACTTTACACTAGGGGCTGAAAAAATAAAATGGCACTCCAATCTCCTCACTACTACTACCTACCATAGTCCCTGTGGCCAGACGTTTCCACCTAAATTTGCCTAACAGTAGAAATGGCTCTATTCAGAAGATACAGAGGGAGCCAATATGATGATCTTTGAGTTGGAAGCAAAAGCGATTGCCTTTCGTAGCATCAAGCCCACAACCATGGTTGGAGAATGAACACGTCGGTCTTAAAAGACAGTGATAAGCTAACTTCTAGGGTAATCTCATCTCTCAGGAAGAACAACATTAGGAAAACAAGGGAGTAACCATCAAAGACCAACCCATGGAAGAATTTCCTCATTCTCAAAAGTTTCTGGGTACACTTGGACTGGCATCTTCTGCAGACACACCCTGAGGGTATTTATGAAGCAAAATGAATAATCTTTTTGAAAAAAAGATTAGTAATAGATAAGTAAAGTGGAATTTCTGATGTTCCCTTGGGGGGGGACTCAAAGAAGGTCCTCCTTTTGGTTCAGATTTTGTTGAGTTGGTTTGCATCTTCAGAATGCAAGGGGAAATCCCCAGGAAACACACAGAGAGACTCTAATCAAATTAAGTACTCATAATAAACCCCACAAGTAAGGACCAGGAACGCAAAGAAGATGACATAAAGGAGACGACCATCAGCAAAGAGAAGTGCAGCTCAGTCCAGCAACGGGAACATGTAAGTAAATTCTTTTTTTTATTAAGTCAAAAGAACATCACTTGACACTTCAAGGTTTGTGGCCTCCTAAAGTCTTGGGTTCAGTCCCAGGCAGCTTATGAAAGTTGCTACCAAATTTTAAATATGACCAAAGGAGAAAATGATTAAATATTTGGAGGATAATTTCAGTGCCTGTATTTTAATTCAGTTTAAGGGCATATGAAATAAAATCACATTGAGATTCCTGCTGGCCAGAGGAATTTTCTAGCCAGTAGTGACACTTGGAATGGAACCATCATGAGATAATATTATGCTGGGCTTGGCTCTGGAGAAGTTTTGAACTTCTGAAACTTGTCCAGACGCATGGTTGAGTTGAGTTGAGCAGTGCCTTAGATCACTGGCTTGGGTTAGATGCAGCACCTCTGGCTTGACTCTATTTCACACTGGTACGATTTATTTATTGAAAAGACTTATGTGGCTGCCCACCTTATATGTTGAGAGTGAGGGTTGGGCAACCTTGTCTAGGTGCCAAAACGTATTAACTTAGGTTGTCGAAATAAAAGAAAACAGTCCTTGCAAACTCTTGGAGGAATGCGTGAAAGCAAGCTGGGCGGCAAATAAATTTAATAAATAAATGCCAAAATATCACAGGCGTTCAGGTTGTGAGCTTTGACCATTGCAACAATTACTGTTGTTATTTTGTTTAAAGAGAGTGACCTCATTTTAAATAATGCATTTGCACATCTTCATTTTTTAATCTCTTGTTTTGGTCTGCTGCTTTTTCTCCTTTTCACTTAAGGGGTTCAGGTAATGAACCCTGTAGGTTGATATAAAAAGAATTGCTGAAGAATGTTTAGTCAGGGGCCTCCAGGAAAACTCTGCAGTAAATGCAAATAACTTCAGTTCAATCTCCCAACAGGCCAAAAATGGCCTTTTCTAGTCTCTCCTGAAACCCAATTTTCCACAATTGTTTTTCCACCGTGCTATTTTCTTTTGACACACAACACAGCTGCAGGTGTCCTCCAGGACATGGTGGGGAGGTAGTCTGGACACTTTTCTTTCTCTCTTCTCCCCTTCCCCAATTGCTGGTGTCCAATTTTTTTTCTACCCCAGAAAGGAACGATCTGGAGAAAGATCATCTTTCCTTTGTGGAAGTCAAGCCAAGTATTTAGAGGGGAATGAGAAGAGAGGAGAGTTAATCAAATAAATGGGCAGGAAAAAGAAGGTTAGAAGAGCCGGTAGACAAGACTTCTACTTTCAGAAATTTGGATTCCGTCCCACTACCACGCAGCATTCGCTGACATGTTTATCTGTAGCACATCCCCTAAAAATATAATCTCTATATATCCTAGCCTGGGCATTTTGCCCAAAGAAAGGACCGATCTGAGTTGCAGAAAGCTACGTGTTTTTAGAAATTATGGGAGGAAGCTATCCACCACAATTCCTGCAGGAAACTGCTGCGTTCAACCTCCAATACCCATCTGCCAGTTAAGTCTACAGAGAACTGCAAAATGTTAGATTTTTCTTCCTCCGTCCATCTCCTGCACATTAGTGTGCCGAAAATGCGGCACGCTTTTGAAGGTACCTCAGTAGCTCTTCATATGACCTGTTTGTGCAGTTTGATTTTCTAGTGTAAATGCAGCAAACCTTATTTCTACATAAAACTAGCCGATGTTATGAGAAAATAAAGTTCCTTGCGGAAAATACAAACACAGTGGGATTGCACGCTGCGCTGTGCAACACGTACTTTGCTTTACCTCAAATTGTGGTGTAAGTTTGTTGAGTCATTATATGAAAGTGAACCATTAGTTTCCAAACCATGGTGTACAGCTTCTGGGGATAAACCAGGCCATTGTGACATGCGCAACACAATCTCATTAAACAAACCACACTTTGGAGTGATGCACAAATCAAACTTGACGTATCGTCAAGTTCTACCATGATCTTCAAAGTTTCCAGTGTTAATTTACCTTAAATTTCTCCATCTTGGAGCGTAAACATGTCACTCTAAGCCACCATTGTTTAGTGGTGGTTTATTGAATACACTACAGCTGCACAGCACACGAGTCATACACCAAAAGGACTGGCACGCACAACACTGTATGATAAAAAAGAAATCATGATATGATGTAGCAAACTGTCGGACTTTTCTTTCTGCCACCTTTTTTTCTGTTTTTAGAGACCACCCTGGATTAAGACATGCAGTTACAACGGATCATGCAGTGTTCAAAGACACAATACTGGGATAAGCTTCTGGGTGAATGTGTGCCCTGCAAGTTTGTTTGCCAACCACTCAAATTCCAAGGATGCGCCGATGTCTGCAGTAAGCCTCTGAAACCGATGTTTTATGGCATTCCACTGAAATAATTGCATTCGCTTTTCTCAGCCACTTTGGCCTCCAAAGCAGTTCATAAATCATGATAGAACTGGGGGAAGATGCTTGCCCTTCAAGCACCAAGAGGTGCTGCAGACGTGGTCCACCTTCAACAAGAGGACCATGCCACTCGCTGCTTTGCCAAGAAGCCTTCCTCCACCCACTGGCCTCCAGATGTCTTTGGAAGATACAGGGAGTCTTATCTAAGTTAATGGTAATTGGCTGTCCAAGTTCTGATCAGGGATGGTCAACTCAGGGCTGGTTAGATGTTGCCAAACCCCAGTTGCCAGCATCATGCACCATTAGTCATGCTGGCTTAAGGCTGATCGGAACAGATTTGGCAACCTATGGAGGACTTCCTCTGCTTTCAAACTCTTGGGTGACTGGGGACACTTGGCAAGATAGCAACATATAAAGCGGTCCTCTGAGAATACTAGTGTTATTTCCTTTGCAAGTCTGCAAAACGTGGGTCACTGGAAATCCAAGAAACCAAGGGTCTATGTTACAGCCCTGATTCCCAAATTATTTCATGAATTGGCTTTCACCTTCTAAAAAGCACTTTTACTACCAACTGCATTGCCAGGTTTCAGATCCTAGTCATCGTACTTGACATGCAGGTTGCCCCAACAGCTGGAAATGAGTGGAGAATGTACTACTAGCTTGACAAGCCAGATGCTCAAGGATGCAGTGGATGGAAAGGAGGGAGCTGCATCCTCTTGCAACACTGGCCACCACAAAGGTGCTGCTGTTTCCATGGCTACATGATTTGATCACCTATGAGCAGTAGGACAACCAAAGATTAGAATGGTTCTTTTGTGGGTGGAGAAGAGAGACATGCTGACTTCTCTTCCATATAAACTTTCCTCTTTCCTCTTAGGTTCCTTAGCTTGCAGCAAGAAAGCAGGCTCCTATTATGACCATCTTCTGAGACAATGCATCAAATGCTCCAGCATCTGTGGACAACACCCCATACAATGTGGACCTTTCTGTCAAAGTAAGAGCTGAAGATGAGTCCCTAACCTGCCAACTAGGTCTGGAGGCTTCAAGTTTCTTCCTTTGTTTCCCACCTCAGGACACAAAACACAGAGAGACCTTCCCCATGTCCAAGTTGTCTATGTTACCCACCATAATGGGCAGATTAGGTCACAGATAATCGTCATGAACTGAAGAATTGGGGCAGGGGTACAACATTAGTCACCCCTAAAGGCAAATCATTTGCATTTCCCAAGGAGGGTTTTTTTCATACCTTCACACTTAACAAGGAAACAGAGCACACTGATAACGGCTTTTCTTTTTCTTCACCTTTGCCAGATTGTTCACTCATTGGCATGAAATGCCCAGTTCCTGGTGGACATCAAATAATAAGAGGGAATGTTGTCTTCTGTGATCTATTTTACTAGCTGTATTTTATTTATTTAGTTCCTTCTGTGTAGAAAAGAGGGCTGAGCCAGGGGGAAGTGTCAAACATGGGATCAGCCTGAAGTCCCAACATAACCACAGACATAATAGACCCAGCCTTTCCTGATGGCTGTTGGACTTTATCTCCCAACCACAGGTGTTCAACTGTTAGTTGGGCAGATTCTTGTAAATATGCAAGACTAAATAGATCTCTTAGTTTTAATTTCATTGCCTGGGTCTGGTCTTTTGCTCCTGACACTGTTTTTGTGTGTTCTGCTTTTTAAAATTTTGCTGGTCATCAATCAAATAAATATTGACTGATTGATTGGATATAAATGCTATAACCATTTGCCCTCACCGACCTTCGCTTAGGTAAGCAGCTCAGGGTCTACCACAATTCCCTAGATCTACATAGGTCTGCTCTGTTTTCATCCAAAGACAAAATCCAGAGGCCATGCATCAGAATTAGTACAAAAGGAGGTCAAGCTATGAGGTAAACATTAACAGACTCCCCCTCTCTCCCCCTCCCCCATCTGACTTCAGAGACCTCTGCAACCCCTTTACCAAGCCCAGATGCCCCCGAGCCTCTTCAGCATAAACTGGATGCCACCTATGACCAACGGATGATTTTCTACATGGGTCTGGGATTCTTTGTTTGCATTCTGCTCTTCAACTTGCTGTTGATCTGGATCTACTTTCAAAAATGGGGAGATGAGAGATGCTGTCGAACAAGCCTGGTGGCTTGCCATAAACAGGGAGATCTGCCAAAAGGTAAACACTTTTTAAAAGTTTATTCCAATCAAAGAAACAACCTTCCATGGGTGCTCACGTGTGTGCCCAGACCTTTCTTAGCATGGGTTTTGCACAGACAGGCTAGTGTTAAATCAAGCCTGGTTTATGCCAGTGTTTTCCCAGTGAGATGCCTTGCAGTCACAGTGGAATATATGTTTATCATAAGGGGATCTGAACAAAAATATACTTTTAAATACTATCTTTGCTTCGGTTTTAGAGAAGGGATGCATCAATCCATGACCCAGGGCATTAAAGCCACCCACAGTTGCCTCAAACTGTGAAATGGGCAGCATATAAATTAAATAAATGGTTTGGTTGTTTTTTCTGCTGTCCCTAAAGCTCATGATATTATGCTAAAGTTAATGGAATATTTCCTGTGCCTCGCTATAAAGGCTGGTGCCCATCCAAATGCTATTTAATTGAACAGGAAGCATCTTCTACGGAATTCTTTGATGAAAACATTTTTGTGGATGTATTTGAAAGAGGGAAAATGACTTTTCTAAGCTTTTCTAAGGCTGAAACCTCTGCTAAAGCTACCAATCAAAAATAAATTTTATGTTCTTCTTAGAATTAAAAACAAATTATTTCCATTCTGCTAAAGCTTAGTGAAGGGACAGAGTGGCCTAGCGGTTAAGATGCTGGGCTTGTTGGTCAGAAGGGCAGCAGCCCGAGTTCAGGACCCAGATACCATGTAACGGGGTGAGCTCCTGTTACTCGCCCCAGCTCCTGCCAACCTAGCAGTTTGAAAGCGTGCAAAATGCAAGTAGATAAATAGGTACTGCCTAATGTAGGTGGGAAGGCAACAGCATTCTATGCGCCTCGACATACAGTTATGCCAGCCACATGACCACAAAAGCATCTTCAGACAATACCGGCTCTTTGGCTATGAAACAGAGATGAGCATCCACCCCCTAGAGTTGGACACAACTGGCAGGGCCTTTATCTTTTTTTAAAGCCTGTGAACCTCCAGCTTCATTGAGGATTCTCAGTGTCCAATTATCCAGATTTTCAAAAAAGAAAGCTATGGTATACAAATTGGTATTCAGCCAGTATAAATAGGCCCAAAATGGGATTGGCTTTATGCATTCAGTGTATCTCAAAATCATGGTACTGTTGGCTCCCCCCTCTAAAGCACCAGGGTCATTTTTCAGATCCTCTCATGGAAGTGGGAAGCTTCACAAGTGAGTCTGGGGGCAGCCAAACCCCAGAGCCTGTGGAAACCTGTGGCTTCTGTTTTCCTGAAGTGAGTCCTGCCATCCAGGAGACCCAAGCATATCAACTAGAGATGCTGGCTGATGCTGCTGCTGCTGGAGGGATGGTTCCTCCCTCTGAAGACTGCCATTTCCAAATTATATGTTCTCCCTCCCAAGAAAAGATGCAGATGAGCTAAGTCATAAACAGTTGGAGATGACAGAAGCATGATCCACTCCATCAGAAAGCTACTTGAATGGTGGAGGTCTTTGCCTTATGCACAGGGGAATAGATTGTCCTACAGGGACAGGAATAGATCTAAATTTGCGGTCCTTGGTGCTCTCTGAGCTTGGTTGTTTTCTTGCAGACATTTCATGACCCACCTAGGTAATATCATCTATAAGGTGATCAAGAAGATCTTAACTTTAAACCATCAGAAGCATCTGATGGTGAATTGCCTGCTCTTGCCATTTCAGGTAGGTCTTAATTCTCCTCCCTGAAAAGAATTCCATGCCAGTAGATAACTAGCACTTCAAAGATAACATTTCCATAGTTCAGTCCAGGAGAAGAAAATTTAGTGTCCTCCAAATGGTTTTCAACTAGGGATCTCACGACCCTTTGGCCTTGGCTATATATTCAAAATATTTGAATGTATCAGGTGGCCTAGAGCTTATTTAAAGCAGTGAAAGCAGTGGCTTTCACCAACGTTTTTCCTGGCCGAAGACTAGTTTCTATTCACTATGAACAAATGAGGAGGTGCAAACCCAGAAGTAAAACCTACTTGTGACTCCTCTTCAAAAAAAGAAGTAGGGACCAAGTGGTGAAGACAGAAGGGATTTTTGGAGGCTCCATCTGTTCAGAGGAACCAGCACAAGAGCATTTGAATGACATGTCTTAAGTTTTCTAGGGAATATAATGTGAAAGTAATAAAGTTACTTTTCTGCAACAAGTGTTGTGCTCATTGGTCCACACCTTGAACACTAAAATGAAGTCAAAGCATGAATCCAAAGGGTTGAAAGACACAGCTCTAAACCTGATGAGGATACGGAAAGAGAAGTTTTAGCAGGCACATAACAAGTCATTGCTTTGATCAGAACTCTGCTTAATCACAGACTTTCACTATACAGGTAGTCCTTGGCTTATGACTACAATTGGGAACAGAATTTCTGTTGCTAAGCAAGGCAGGTGAGTGGCCTGATTTTACAACAGCTGTTAAGCAAATCACTGCAGTTGCCAAGTGAATCATGCAGTTAAGTGAATCTGCCCCATTGGCTTTGCTTGTTGGAATCTGACTGGCAATCACATTTAACCATCGTAAATATATGCCGGTGGCCAAGCGCCCCTGACTGTGGGGAGCTGCAGTGGTTGTAAGCACAAGGACGAGTCATAAGTCACTTTTTTCATACAGTCGCTAAATGAATGATTGTAAGCCGAGAACTACCTGTATTTGTATCTCCTTTCCTTGGATTTTCAGTAACATTTTCAAAGGAAGATCTCCAGGGAAGTAGAATCTCTATGAATTGCTGCAAAGATCTCACCTCTGTTGGCAGAGAGTAGTCACAAAATGAGAGCTCGGAAGCAGTACTGCTTTGGGAAAAGGTGGCTCAAAGAATGGGGAGGGGAGCTTCCATTCTCTCACTTGGCTTTGCAGTCAGGAAAATTGTCGTTACTTGAAGCTAACAAGAAGTAAGTACAGAAGGTTAAGTGTGCAGTGCTCATTCTCGCTCCCTTTTCAGAGGAAAAGGCCATTCATGAGTGTGCATTGATAGCTGACAGGCAAGCAACACATTACACGGAGCTGCGTTTCTTTCCTCTTCTCCTCCCACATCTTGAACAGAAAATTGACCAGAGAGGCTGCGAGACTTCGCGTCTATTAGTAAGTCTCCCTTTCAAAATCACCACTCCATCTTGCTTCCCATCAAGGGCAGAAATGTTCTCTTTTTTCCACGAAGAAAGAAAAACAGATCTGAAGTGATCTATAGCCGAAATCAGTAATTCAAATAATTAAAAAATCAAATTCTACAGTGCCGCTAAGTTTCCCTATTTGGGATCTCAGAAGGTCTCTCTCCACCCAAGACTGATAGGAGAAGAACCACTGGAAAAAAAAAGTATCTCACAAAAAAAAGAAAATAATCTCAGCCATAGTATACCAAGTGCTTTTAAGAAAACCAAAAATTGATTTATAAATGGGATCTTATAATGGTTATGGACTGACCTTGGCCCGGTTACAATCAACTGTACATTTTTTAGCTGAAATACTCAGATTAATGAATCGATGTTGGTTACTGGTGGAAATCAGACATATCCAACCTCCCCAAAAGCAAATAACACTAAAATGATCGAGATGCTATTTAATTCAGAGACCACCACCCACCCACAGGCGAGCCTTCCTCTGGTTACCAAGCAACCAGAGCACAAGCACGGCCCATGCGTGAGCACATTTCTTTCTTTAGCACTTTTGTGACAGCAGAGGGAAAAGATGACTAGGATGCAGTACGCTCTCCCAACTCCAGTTCTGCAACAGCTTTCAAATGAAAACTTGCAGAAGAGGAGGAGGAGGAGACAAGCAAACCCAATTTATCCTCTTAAATTGAAAAGCAAAATTAGAAGCCGTGAAAAAGAGGTAACGACATTTTTAAAGTGAGCCAGATAGGCCTAGGTAGGAAAAATAAGTTTTTAATTCCTGGCTACCTTATCAGTGTGCTCGGTTGAATACTGCTCATCTTCCACATTACGTTTATAAATATATGTACATCCCTTGTGTTCCGTCAAGATAACTGCAAGCTGAAGTTTCAACAGCAAATTGAAAAAAAGCATCAGAAAATAATTGCATAATTATAAAAATAAATTGGATTCAAATGTTTTGATACAGAGGATTTTAAATATTAATATTCAATTGAAGCTAAAACTTTTCCTTTTACAACGGATAAACAAGAAAAAAAAGTTGATGAAATTGATAGATCTTGCTGAGGTGGATAAATTAACTTCTTTGATTAGATTGCAACAAAGTTTAAAGAACAGGCATCTGGACTGGATGTTTCTCAAGTCGAAGACGTTTCGCCTTTAATCCAAAAGGCTTTCTCAATTCTGAAATTGAACTGGTAAGAGAGCTGG
>JANHZU010000104.1:26279-39644 GCA_032468055.1 Acrochordus granulatus
GCTGCTGGCTATACTGGTTAAAACTAAAGAGAATTGGAATCCAAAAATATGTGGATGAAGTCACAAGGTTTTCATACTTCCTTCATTTCTCTTTTAATCTTGGACCCAGAATAGCATTTGCTTAAAGCTACAACATCTCCAGTTTAGCCATCATTTACTTTTGATTTGAAAGAAACTGCTTCCTAAAATCTTTGGGTCACCAAGACCAACCTGGAACCTGAGAATAAGATTACCCCATATAACCTCTTCTGAAATTTCCTGCTTAATGAATGCAGCAAAATTACTTAGAAGCCAAGTGTTGACAATCTAATATTGACTTTAGTGTTAAGGTAACAAAAAAACGCTATGGAGCTGCTCAGCAGATTATATGAAGGAATAAGGAAAATCAAAGTATAGTTCTATTGCCTTGATTACAATCTTTCCATGTTGAAGAAGAAGGTTGAAAGGTGTGTTCCAGAATTTCTTTAGGATGGCCATCAAAATGTCTACTACTGGACACAATTATAGGATTAGATGAAAGTTAAGTTTGATCCAGTAGGGCTGTTCCTATGTTTGTAACTGCTACAATGGGGATAACTGAATTAATCTGACTAGTATGGTTCAAAAGGCTCCTGTGAGATTTGAGAAAATGGTACAATCTTAGGGAATGGAATCAATCTATAAGTGTTCCAAATAAGTTAGTCTTATCTCAAGTCCTAATCACAGTGTGGAGATTCAGTGAGCAAAGGAATATATCACTAACATATGGAGTATCTCCATTTAACTGACCTTAAAAGCAGGTAAACAGATGGTAAACAGTTAAGAGCTGTGGAAAGCAGTTTATCTTTCAATTTTGCAATATTCAACTGGGAGTAAGAATAATTACATAACATCAGAGGAAAGCCCAGACAGGGACATGAAAACATTTCCCAATCCTTCTTGCAAAGAAACTGCAGAACCAAATAGGCCGAGATGCCCAGGTCACAGTCATGCAGAATGGGTAATGGAATGTAAATTCACTGATGCCCTTCTATCCAGGCTAGCCTGTTATCCATTTGGAGTGAAGAAAATCTGTGCAGTCCTCTTCATATAGATTTCTGTATACTGTTGAAC
Source organism: Acrochordus granulatus (assembly GCA_032468055.1). Lineage (NCBI taxonomy): Eukaryota > Metazoa > Chordata > Lepidosauria > Squamata > Acrochordidae > Acrochordus > Acrochordus granulatus. The sequence continues at coordinate 27,372 of JANHZU010000104.1, forward strand.
AAATTCTTTGTCAAGGATTTTTTTTTTCAATCTTCCTAAAAACGAGAGGTAGTTGTGTGATAATTCTGTAACTTCTCAGATCTTTTGTGAAGTGCACCAGGTGGAATGAAAAAAAGGCTGCTTACTGCATTTTGAAAGAAGAATGAAACCTATTGGACATTGCACCTATGTTGATCTTTCAATATTTAGACACATTTCACACCATGCTTTAGCAGAACATTGGGTAGACTAGCAGAATTTCTTCTTCTTAAGGCAAACTGGCAGTGTCAGAATGTTGTGAAACAGTGGAACTTTCCTGCTGTACCCTTTTTGATGACTGCTTTGCTTGGCAAATTTTCTGTTATGTTAGATTGCCCTTCCTTACCTTTAAGAGATTCCAATCCTGTTCACTGAACAAAGGAAGATACAGAATACAGAAGATCTAGCCTATCCAGAATTAAGGAAAATAAGGGATAATTTCCTCTGTGAACATATTCCTACGATTCACAGAGATACTGCAAATGTACTCCTCAGTTCAATAATGTATGATTTAAAATATCTCTATGATGAGACCAAGCTCTAAGGCATGTTTATCCTAAGCTTGTCGTGTTCTGCATCAAATGAAGCAATATTGTTTGCAGTGCACACATAAAATAATAAATGATAAACAGCGCTGAAATTTATCATGGGAAAAGCTAACTATTGGGGCCATTTGTCTTGGTTACCTACCAGCGTCTATCAAGTTTATGCTACATGCTTAATTTTGTCCTGGCCTCTTTTTCTACAAGGGAACTGAGTTGCTTGCACGATGATTCAGCAGAAATAATTGCAGAAGAGATGCTGTTTTGCTTCTCGGCCATATGCCTGCCAATTGCTCATCTGCAGACAGGAGAAGGGAACGTAAGATTGCTCCTTTTTAAAGTCAGTGTGCCAATCTGTACCTTCGCAAGCAGTCTGTGAGGGTGGTGGTTCCTGACACATGGCTCTCCCCATTCACCACACTGCCATCGCTGCCTGGACTCAGAGGCCAAAATGGGGTGGAGGAACCTGGCAAGTCCAAACTGATGTCCCAGAAGGGGTCTATTGTTGTGGACACACCACTACGGAGGAAAAAAAAAGTTCAGCCATAGGAGTATAAAGTAATAGTTTCTATAGAAACAATAGTTAAAACTGAGGAGACAAGGAGAATAAATTTTAGAGGGAATAGTCCTGCAAATTAACAGATCCAGAAAATGGATTCATTCTCCTGTCAACCTTTCCATTTCCAAAATGAATTTTGAAATTTCATTTCAAAATGAATGCAAAAGTAGAAGAAAAGTTGGCATTTCACCTCGAGGGAGAACTTGTATAACAGAAAGATTTTAATCAGAACATTTTATACTTCTTTAATGGGGACTTAGGAATATGCAGTAAGAGCAGAATGTTAGGGAACTGTCAAAATATCAGCCATCAGATATAAAATAGCAAAGTGAATAATGAACAGTCCATATAATTTAACGGTGTAAAATTATTTTATTCTAACAGCTCAGGTCTCCATTCAAAAATAAGCACAGTGGCTCCCCACTCACTTTAAAAGAAAGCAAAAACTATTTTAAACTATATTTATATAGTTTAAACTATATTTTTTATTTATATATGGCTGAAAAAGATTGCCATCCTGTTTACTGTCTTAATCCAAGCAGTTTTAGGAGCAGTAGGTTAGTTTATTAGAAAGGTACATGTCATAGACATCTTCTTTTTGCTGATGTTCAGCAAAAGCTGTTACAATCCAATTAATTATTTTCTTTATTTAATTCAGGGATGCGCAGTGGCACAAGCAATGAAGACACTGGGCTTGTTGGCTTGAAAGTCAGCAGTTTGAATTCAAGACCTAAGCATCGCCGCATAACCTGGTGAGCTCCAGTACCTGCCCCAGCTCCTGCCAACCTAGCAGTCTGAAAGCATGTAAAAATGCAGATAGATAAATAGGGACCACCTAAATTGGTGGGAAGGTAACAGCATTCTGTATGCCTCAGTGTATAGTCATGCTGTCCACACAACCACAGAAGCGTCTTTGGACAACTCTGGCTCTTCAGCTATGAGATAGAGATGAGCACCACCCCCGAGAGTTAGCCACAACTGGACAGGGGAAACTTTTGTCTTTACCTTATTTAATTCTGCTCTTACATCAGGTTCTTACTGAATTTTTCTGCTTAAGCTCTCTCTCTGTACATCAGGAAGATATCACCATTTTAATATCAAAGGATTGCCTGCTTTTAAAAGAGGAACTCATCATACTCACTGGCAGACCTGACAAGTGACATCAGACTGTAGTCCACCTGTAAAGATTTGGTCTATAATACAATTACAGTGATTGGGATTGCTGGCTTTCTTCCCATTATCGTCACCTGAAGAAAAGGAAATGAACAGACCTTGTTTTCAAGCCCTCTAAATATAGCTGTATAGAGAGAGCTACACTCTCTCTATACTAATATATTTAAAACTTAGGTTTTCTGGTACATCTACAAAAATAATGCCCCAGCTGTAAGGAAGAATATATAGATAATAATCAGGAACAACAGTATTAAAAATATTACTTATTGCCTCAAGCTGCGCTCAGTTGACCACACCAAGAAAGAAGAGACTGGATCCAAAATTAAGTGTGAGAGACTTTGTGTCATTGGGATGATAATATATAATTGGCAAAGCTTCCAAAAGAGGTAGCACTGCCAAGGTAGTAAGTGACAATGATGATTTAACTGCACTTCAGGAGAGCCCATGAGTAACACATGTAAATATAAGTAAATCTTTCCAGGTAAAAATGAGCTCCTGCCCTTAAGAAAATTGCCCATACACTATCTAGCAAAATCACTAAAAGGTAAGTAAAGTAGGAAAGACAGCATTAGCAAAAGTTCTGCATTTATTAATTCTGACACATAATGTGGCTATTCCAATCTGACGGAACAGAAGAAGGTTGATCCAACAGCAAGAATGATGAATGGAAACAACCAAAAATGTGCCAATGTCTGACATAATGTTTTGTTGTTTTGAGATAAAATATGGTATTACACTAGCAAATCCCTTATAGAGCAACTACCTTAACAAGTGGAATTTAAATTTTCTGGCCAAGTAAAAGATATGATATTAAATACCTAATAACAGAAAAAAACAGGCTTTTCTGTCTTTTCATGAAGTCATGAACAGTTGCATTGCTGTGTCAATTATGGAGCAAAGTACACTAAAAGGGAAACAAAGAATCTAAAAAAAAGATGAAAGATTTTATCCTTGTATGTAAAAAGCATTTCTTCCTTTTAGTTTTTTGTCATCTACTCACAAAATCTAGCAAATGGCTTCTTTGCATTTTCACTGGGCTGCAGGTAACATCCCTGTTGGATACTCTTAATAGACCATCATTTGCACCCACAGGAAAATAATGCTGCTCTCTGTTCAATTACCCAAGTCAATTAGGCTCAATGAGGAGGGGTCTCTAAAGACTATTCTGTAAGCTTGTTCATAGCAACATAAGGAGGTATGACAAACTCACTGGGCTTCCTGCGACATCTGGCAAAATGAAATTACCACCTCCTTGCACCTGTCAATATGTAACACAGCAGCAACAGCAAAAGAAAAAAGTGCATAATTGAACTGAAAAGGAATTTCCACTGATTGAGCAGTTGCATGTGTGGGCGTAAGCTCTGCTTCTGGGAGGTGATAAAGCTACACTTATCACTAAGGGAAAAGGCTGATTTATGTGGGTTGAAATGTACTCTGTGATATTAAGTTCAAATGTAAAAACAGAAGGGATCTTCTCAATTAAGAGCTTTATGTGGCCACAGGGTCTGGCTACATAGAGCCAAGTGAAAAAACAGTGTTTATTCAAAAAATATTTTTATGTGCAAATATCACTTTATTAGTAATTCTGGCATAATGAAATTTGGAACTGCTGGAACTAAAAGAGATCCAGGATCATGTCTGGAACTTTGGAAAGACCAGGGAAAAAGCACTGGATTTCTCAGGCATGAACAAATTAAATAAGCATCAGATACAAATCATTTAAAATGAGGATTTTTAAAAAAAAATTACAAACTAAACTTGGTACTTAGCATATCATATTCATAACAGTATAATGATTCATAATAATATAATTTAAAACATCAAATCCCTCTTCCTTGCATAGTAGGTTACTCAATCTTTGACAGTGTTCAATGAAAGGAGCATTGATCACCTTCTTTAGAAATTAATTCCATTGTCAAATTGCTAAAAGTGGCTTTTTCTTAATTGATTGGGATTGCCAAAATCAAAATGCAACCCTATTCTAGATTTCCTGGTTAGTTCATCAATTATCTCAGTATTAATGTCTTCCTTTTTATGTGAATATTTCTAGAGAGATAGGCAATAATATTTCCTCCCATAGGATGATGTGGATTCCTAGTCCACAGGAGTTTGCGCCATGATAAAGCTGTTCACATTTAGTTTATATTTAAACAGGCTTATTTTAATTAACTATCTGTATTATTTTCAGGGGTACAGGGAGTTACAAAAGTCATGTTGTAAAAGGACTTGAAAAAGTCCTTTTTCATGCTGGAACCTACAAAATCTAACTTAAAACATCCTCAGGTTTTTCAGCTGCAACTGAAGATAATAAGAAAGCCAGTATGAAAACCAGTGAGAGAGACATAAAACCAATTTATGAAAGAGCAAAACAGAAACCTACTTCTGATCTCCTAGAGCTAAATAAAGGATGAATCTGCAGAGATGTGCCAGGGAGCATAACAAGAGGCAAGAACCTCACCTTTGCAGTGTCGATGTAGCACATCCAATGCAGCAATGAGGAACTCATGTGCATCTTGCTGTTCGTACCCTGCTAAATGCCGTGCATGTGTCCATACCAGGTGCAATAACCTATATGGAATGTGAGGAGATCGGTGCCCAGAGTAGAACTGCTCCCAGAATGGAGGGGGTGGGGTGGAGGTGGGGATGGGACAGAAAACAAAAGGTTCAGGAATTTCCCTTTCCCTAAAACAAACAAATGCATAAAAACTCTTCATAGAAAGACTAGAATTATTCCCTAAATATTTTTTTAATCCTGCTTTTATTATTTTTATAAATAACTCAAGATGCTGAACATACCTAATACTCCTTCCTCTTCTGTTTTTCCCACAACAAATCTATGAGGTAGGCTGGGCTAAGAGAAGGATTGGCCCAAAGTCACCCAAGTAACTTTCGTATCTCAGGTGGGACTAGAACTCACCATCTTCTTGTGATTGGTCCAAAGTCAACCAGCTGGCTTTCTTGCCTAGGACGGGACTAGAATTCATTGTCTTCTGGTTTCTGGCCTGCTGTTTTAACCACGACACCAAACTGGTACTCTGATATATTACTAAGTTAAATCCAAACTGCTTTATATATGTATCATGCCGATATATTGTCCAGTAATCTCAGAATTTCAGGTGGGGAGCTTCCTTTTTAAGTTACAGATTTTTCCATATTATATTATGCATTTGGGAGGAAAAATCTTCCTTGCTGGGCTAGAGTTTTGTTGGCTTGAAACCACACTGCAGCAATGCAAGAATGTACCAGCATCTTTTACATTCCAAAGGATCAATAAGCAATTCTAGGATGCCAACAGGAATGGCACAAAGAAAACCAGAACCTGAGAATAACTGAAATCTCTTGCTAAAGTAGTTGTGACAATACAATTCAGAGAAAAGCAGCAATAAAATTTTTCCCTTCCTCCAATTAATTCTGAAATTATCCAATTACTTTACCCGATAGTACTTTCCATAATTACTTCACTGAGCCTTCTGATATGTATTCCTCAGTGATTCATTAAAATGAAAAAAAAATCTAAAGGAAACCTCTCAAACTATTTGCTGTTATCCTGAACAGGAGGCTTTTAACCCCCAGACCTGCAGTGCAAGTTATGCTGTCTGTGCAGCCCTGATGTTTAGCATTTCAGTTGATCCAGTGTTTGTTAGAACAGGTCAGTTGATCCAGTGTTTGTTAGAACAGGTCTGCATGAACATTAAGCTATGAAATACTTTGGATTCAATTTAGAAGAGGTGCTTCAGAATGCATGGGAACATGAAGACAATGCTTGTCCGCAATTCATTAAAGCAGTCGTGTTTATTTCCAGGATTGTTCAGCTGCTGCACAAGGTGCTCCTAGGTGTTTCTGAAGTAACTCTTTTGAATTTAACCTAAAGCACTGCACAACTCATTGACATAAGGTCAGCAGGCTTGCAAAGAATAAATATGATTTTAGTCTTTTCTGATTGGAAAGGCAGTGCTCTACTTGAAAACACAGAGATATGTGGAAAGTTAAGAGCTGGAGAAAGGACCCAAATGTTAATTAAAATCCACAGTGGGGGTTGCGTTCAATTCAGTTTTTTTAGAAAGTACACATGGATTAAGATATGGAAAAAGGAAAGGGCTATACTGCTTCAGCATATTTGAAAGAGTTAATTCACTCCTTAGTCACAGTTAATAAGAACCTGAGAGGTTTAGCAGAAGTTATCATTAAGCATAATGTATTCCATAAGAAAGGAATCAGGAACAGCTGGATTCATATTTAATTGCTCACAGTTTGATCTGATACTGTAACAGATATTCAATGATTCCTAATTAAACTAGCTAACTAATTAAAATTGATAACGAAGATATTAAAGTGGTTGATAGCTTCTACTTTTTAGGAACAAGCATCAACAAAAGGAACAAGCAGTCAAAAAATATACTGCAGACTAGCACTTGGTAGAAGAGCCATTACGGATTTGGAAAAGATATTCAGATGCTGTGATTTGTCTGTACCTACAATCCTGTGATGAAGGATTCAGTTACAGTGATAATACTGTGATAAGAGAGCTAATTTGATCTAGTAGTTAAGGCAGCAGGAGGTTGTGAGTTCTAGTCCTACCTTAGCCATGAAAGCCAGCTGGGTGACCTTGGGTCAGTCACTCAGGCTCAACCCAACTCACCTCACAGGATTGTTGTTGTGGGGAAAATAGGAGGAGGAAAGTGTCTTAATATCTTTGCCACCTTGAGTTATTCAAAAAATAATAAAGGCAGGATACAAATAAATAAACAAATAATGAATGCAACATTGAAAGACCTGAAAGACTAGGTTAGGGAAGAAGAGTTGAGGAAACAAACCCTATCTAGTTGTTGCTAAGAGTCAACACTGATCTGATGGCACATAATCAATCATGATCAGTTAACCATATTGAAACATGTTTTCAAAGCAGTCTGAAAATAATGAACTTGCATTCATTTATTGCTTTAAACTGAGAGAACAAATGTTTGCTATAGTTCTATCTTCAAAGCTAATGCACCTTGCAAATCGGAGCATATGAAAGATGAAATGAAGATGACCTAAAATATAAGTAGAACAATCTCAGGTTGCCTTTATGCACTGCAAAGATTAAAGTGTAACACTCTCAGCAATAGGAAAAGGGCAACTTACCTCCTGAAAAAGTGTAGACATTTCACAGACCAGACATGAGCTGGGGCTTTGCATTTCACATTTGTGTCTGTCGGAGAGGAAGAAATCTCGCAGCAATGGAGTGTGAGTAAGTGCTTGGACAATACAGTTCATAAAACATGTGTTCCCAAGATTAATTAGCCCCCGCAGACCTGTTTAAAAAGGAAACAAAAAGAGGACAAGTGAACTATTATTCAGTTTAACAGAACTGCAGCTCAGCTCAGCTCAAACTTTCAGTCACCACAAAATAGTACCAAATTCTGATTGTAATAATTGGCTTTTCTTTTGTATCATGTTCATTTCTTCCTACCTGAACGTTTAAATACTTATGTAACCAAATGGCTGAAGTATGTCCAGCAACACAACTAGGAACTAGATTTTTTTTTCAAAATATGGGTGTCTCATGTGTTACAAATATGTGGTTTCATTGCTGAGCAAAGTACCTAGTGCTCACACAGCATGCTTAAAACTAGAGCTTCTCAAAACTTTGTCAGTATAGAGATAATCAGTGAAGGCTTGGACCTTCTACAAACACTGCAGAAAGCTACCTTTACAGTCCATATTTGCATACTAGCTACAAAACCAAAGATGTACTGTGGATCTCATTTTCTGGTCTCCAGACACTGTTCAACCACATTTCCCATCACAATAACCACATCTTAGTAAGAAATGGTAGGAGGTATAATCCATTATTTGGATTTTAGGGGTTTTTTTACTGTTAAATAATATAGAAAAGAACCAAAACCTCTAAGGAAGCATGACATCAAAAACTAAAAACAGCTTTCAGCATATTGGTTTTCATAAATATTTTCATTCAAGATCTCTATCAGCAGCACCAATGCTGACTGGGAATTCTGAGAATTGGAACCCCATATATCTAGAAGGGATCCAGGCTGGCAAAAGATGGTCTTAAAGCCTTGACTGGAGGAACAAAATGTAAATTCACGTGTTTGCTCTGGAAATGAAGGTAAAACTGTATTTGAAATCAGGAAGGTAACAAAATATATGAATTTTCTTACAGCTGAAATTATCTCCGGAAACAACATGAAACAGGAAATACTAGTCAGAATATTAATGGATGCAGGAGGTTTACAAATTCTTACTTCTCCAAAGCACTACAACTAACATTCTGAAATGGTTCATAATATTAAATGGTTTTGTATATGCAGAAATATTTTTGAAAAGCCTTTCATCTCCCTTTGCCAGGCAGGTATGTGTTTCTGTTGCTAGGATACTGCAGACTAAGAACACTGAATCACTATACTGGACAACCTATTAAGTATTGATACATACGCCTACCTAAAATCACTGGCACTAACACAACATTATCCTACCCAACCCAACAAGCCATTTCTTATTTTTAACAAGGATTTGCTTTGCTTTATTTGTACAATCACCTTTTATCTAAGCATTTAATTCTTATTACAATCTATAGCATAAATGTTGAAAATACTTTTTAGCTCATGAATGACATATATCATATATAGAAAGTGTGCTGCACTAGACAGTGTTGTGGTTCTGCAGACTAATTGTATAGAGGCACAAAATGAGAAACAGTATATTGTATCCAAAAAAGTAATTCTACCTCTTTGTTAACCAGCCCAAATTCCAAACAAGAAGCAACTCAAAATATATTAAGCAAACCAAGACACATTTGCATCATTTAAATACCTTGTGTTTACTGGTTGTAACTCTGGAAAATAGATTTGAGTAAAGAAACAAAGCCAAGGCTTATTCGTTTTATTTAACAGTATTTATAATCTGCCCCAATTCATTCATATATTTTAGAATCAAAGGATTTTAAGAGATATATAACAAATTCAAAACAAGAAGGAAAAGCACACAAAGCACCATGTTCTAATAAAAATTTATTATATTCCATTTTCTTATATATCTTTGCAATAGTCATGTAATGGAGTTTGCTATTACTGTATGCTTTTGAAATAAGGCAAAAAAAAAATAACCATCAGCAGAATACCCAAAGAAACCACCAATTTTAGCTATAGTTTCAAGGCAGGATCCAGCAATGTCATCTGGAAATACACTGCTTCAGACATGCTGTGACAGTTTGTACACGATTACAACCTTGCCTGCTTACAAAGGTTCTTCTAATGTTAAATATTTGGGGAAATTCAAAAGTTGAAGATTCCTGTAGTCATATGGTAGCTGATCACATCATAACCTGCAATATGCAAAAACAGCAAGGAAATTAGATAAAACATAACTTTAATATGTTATGCTGAAAGCCAAATCTAAAATTTGAAGTCCTGTACTTACTTGGAAAGGAATTCAAATCTTGTTAGGCTAGGACAACAATAACCCACAGCTTGTTTGGAACTACCATCTCAAGATATATCATACATTCAGTTCTGTCAACTTAAAATGACTATTGCATGTACTTGCAAAATATAATATCAGAAAGGATCGGTGCACACTATCTTTATGCAGAACTTCTGAAGCAGAAGAAAGCCAAGGAAAAACTTAGGGATTCCAAAACATGAAAAAGTGTATTGATGGTAGTAGCCTCTTTGCTCTTAAATAATTAAGTTAAATACAGTGTCCCACCAATCATGGCAAACAACCCATATTCCTGCCTACCCAGCAGTTCGAAAGCACGTCAAAATGCAAGCAGATTAACGGGGACCTCCTTTGGAGGGAAAAATTGCTGGTTGGCAGATCGACGGAGAAGCGACTCGGCATGACGGAACACCGAAAGTCGGCACGAAAAACTCGCCCATCCCGGGGGTGGAGCAGGAGTCTCGGAGGACGCCCTGGATATGAACATTGCCGGCCAGACGAGGGGGGTGGAGTAAAATAAAGAAAAATGTATTATTACTAACCTATGTAAGCCGCCAAGAGTCTTCAGAAATTGGCAGCATAGAAATATGATAAATAAATATTCTACATTTGGACTGCAATGTTTATTGTACAGTGTACATAAAAAGAAACAAATATGCTTACCACCAATAAGATTGTTGTAACTGCAATTCAGGCATAACTATGAGAGTTTCAGTTTCACTGATTTCAGTTACAAGTATCTCTAGTGATGGGAAACAGCGGAAAAAACAAAAGAAGACAAATGGAGTAACGTAAGATTTAATATGAAGGTTAACAGCAGACCATGTTAAATGAATTCTGATATAAGAAATAGAGAAAAAAGGCAAGGACAATTGCATGTTTACCTTTGCTTCTTGCCTAGTCTCAGTGAATATATAAAAAAAAACTAAAAATAAGAAGTGAAATATGCATTACAAATGAAATGTAAGACGATTGAATGAAAAATAATCCATACAATGTTGTAAATTGCCAACAGATGGCAGTACTGACATCTTCAAAGCTGTGATATGTTCTTTAGCATCTCTTCTTTCACTTCAATGGGTGGGAATTAAGTTACATGCCATGACTCAATTTCTGACTGACAAAGAAGTCCCTCCAACTGAAGTTCACCATCAAATGCAGGTTTTTGATGATAACAGCACTGACCTATATACTGTGCATCCTTGGACCAAAAGTATAAAGATGATTTATCAGGTAGAGCTGGTGTGATCAAGAACAAAGTGGACAATCTGTGATAGCAATAAGAAGTTTCACAGGAGAAAGGTTGATGGACTGATGACAACTGGTGTATCACTCGAAGGGAAATTGTTGACAAACGTGGCATTTCACAGGAGCAAGAGGGATTACAGTATAAATGTTCTTTAATCTTAGGTTTGTGGAACAGCGAATCCTTGCTGCTAATAGCAGAGATGAAAACTTGAAGAGTTGAAATCGGCCAGCAGTTATTTTCATGCTATAGGAAGGAAGCTGAGGAATTTCTTCAGAGCCAACTAAACATGGGCTCATTGTTATAAGCCAGAATTGAAGTATCAGTCTATGGAATATCATCACAAAGCTTCACCTGCAAAAATAACGCAAAACCCAGGCTTTCATAGGAAAACTCATGGCTATAGTTCTTTAGGATGCCAACAGTGTTATTCAGATGGATTTTCTTGAACCTATACTGTAACATCAAAACTTTGAAACAATGATTAGACAGAATTAGGAAGCACAAGAAGGGCATTTTGTGGCAACATCGCAAACATTAGGCCTCATACCTCATGAACCATCCAAGAGGTAATTGTGAAACTGGATCTCATAATCTTACTCCATCTGCCATATACACCAGAATTTGGCACTATGCAACTTCCACCTTTTCCCCAAAGTGAAGGGAGACTTTTTGTAGGCATCTGTTTGACTCAAATGAAGAGATGAAAAGGATAGCACGAACCTCATGGAAAAGGCAAAGTATGGAGTGCTTTTGTGTTGGCTTTAAAAAGCATGTCCATCATTGGCAGAAATGTGTAGCGAATGATGGTAGAGAAGTACATACAGGTAATAAAGGAGCTCTTCACAACTATTACTTTTCTGTTTTGTTTACTCAACTATCCATAATAAAAGTTATGCAGGTAGAGGTATTACTTTTCATTCAACACGCTTATATTCTGAATTTAAACACTTCCTTGAGGTGTCCCAAGGATTTGCTGGCATCAGTAAGTTATGGCTGATTTCCACTAGCTATTTGGTATATAACTTGTGTTTGCTAAATCAACTTATACACAAATTCTCCCAAAGATCCTTGGATAATTTTCTTAGCATCCTGTTTTTCCCTTGTAATCCAGAGAATGGTAAGGTGCTCAGAATGTAAACAAGCTGGTTTCTCCTCTAATTCCCTGGAAGTTTTGTTGTAGTTCAGTTGCACAGTCGTGTCCAACTCTTCGCAACTCCATGGACGACATTACGCCAGGCCCCCCTGTCTTGCACTGCCTCCCGGAGTCTTCCCAAGCTCACACCCATCACACT
>JANHZU010000104.1:39744-50247 GCA_032468055.1 Acrochordus granulatus
TTTGACTCATCTGGTTTTACTTTATAAGAAAATGTTATTGTTACGCCATCATCATTCTGAAGTAACACCTAATATTTAAGGATTCAGAATTCTTTCATCATTAAACAAAATACTTTTTTATATATTTCAAAGAAACATTTGCTAAATCGGTTTTCTAGAACTGTGCATATAATAAAGGGCTTTTATATAGGCAGACATATTTAGGACATGACTATACTGATTAAGAAAACCAAGAGGACAGGTCCTGGGTAAAGTTATGTAGACAAGTTTTTTTTTTACTAGAAAGAATACGAAAATTATTTGCCATCCTTCCGAAATGTTTTTTTTTTCTATTTCCCAGACTAGTTTACATTGTTTACTGATCTTCCATCCAAGCATTATCGGGTCCAAACTTGCCTGGCTTTTTGAAAATCAGCCAAAATCAGATAGGTTCTTCCATCTGCTGTGACAATACAACAGTAGTATTTGTATTGCAACAATATAAAGCAATATAACTATTTGAAATTAAAACATTTCTATGTTGGTGTGACACAGAACTTCTAATGCAACATTCATAATCAGTTATTATTAGCATTGTGGGGGGAAACTGTAAGATCTTTTAACATGCTGCAATTAGATTTTTAAGTATTACTAAGCTTATAAAACAGTCCAACTTTTTCATTTTCTTAGCATAGGCGAAAGTTATGCAAAAGTGAACAGAATTATTTTATGTTACAAAACATTATTTTTAATTTTACATATCTATTTTCTAAAATTGATAAATCTAAATATTTAACATACTTGTTAAAATCCATAATTACATTAAAATATTTAGTTTTAAATTTGTATTAAAATGTAATGTGTTTTATGGACTTTGAACAATTGAAATGGACAGATACCTCTTTCTACGAGTATAGCAACTGACTCCTGATGATCACGTGACAAAGTAATCAAATGGTGGTAAACCACTGACACTGACTACCAAACACTGTGTTTGGTTTCTCTTGAACCTATTTGTATGTCTTTGGCCCCTCAGCTGGCATGGCATACAGTAGATATATTCGTAGTATCTGGTGCATCTGTCAAAGTATACACGTTAACAAATGTCCTTTTTTTATCTCACATATAAAATTTCTAGACATTCAAAATAAAAAGGTGGGTAGCAAGAAAATAAGCCCAAATTTACTCGTAGTATTTATAAAGGTAAGTGTAAGCATGCTAATGAAGATTCAGGAAAAGCTTATGTAATCATACCTTAGATACTTTGTTCATAAAGGGACTTCCCATTTATTTACAGAAAAATTATGAGAAAGGAATTGCACAAAAGCCCACACTAATGTTTTCCCATTTCTAGCAAGAAATAGTTTTACTGCTGAAATTTTTGTAATCAGATGCCTTTCAGTTCAAAGAAGACTGTGCTATATGTGCCTGGAAAAGAGATTATTTTCAGTTTAGAGTTCACAGTTTCAGAGCCTGGCAGTAAAACTAAGTCAAGCTAACCAAGCTTATATAGCAAAATTGCAAAAAATATGCAAAACTTTCTCAAAAAGGCAACTAGACTTTTATTGTTTAATATAAATGGAAGATGTTTCATCTTCTTTCTAAGAGAATTTCTTAATTTCATGTGGAAAGGAAAGAGATGGCGAGAATAATACATTTCTCAAACAAAGTGGCTGCTTTGTCTCCCCAATGTAAAAATCTGAACAGCTTCATTATGTTGTATGGCAGAAATGACATCTGTCTATGTTTGGGTATTTTGTCCTTAGGATAGACCAGTTTATGTTTCAGTTTCAGCGTGTTCATAGGTTTAGCTGCTTTTCAAAAGATTTCAATAACATAAAATATCAGAGTTGTCTTCAGTCCATTTGTTCCTTACAGACCAGGGACATTCCTTTGATGACTGCAAATTCCAGATCCTTGACAAGGAAGCTATCTGGTTATCAAGAGGTGCAGTGGCGCAGTGGCTTACTGACTCCAGTTGTGTCAACCAGAAATGGCCGGCACTCTGGCGGTTTGAGCTGCAGCTCCTCATGACGGGGTGAGCTCCCATCACTCGCGTCCAGCTCCTGCCCACCCAGCAGTTCGAAAACATGTAAAATGCGATTAGATAGATGGGTACCTCTTTGGAGGGAAAAAGCCAATCAGCAATGACAGAGCAGCGAGTCGGAGCAACTTGCCTGTCCCGGGGCGGAGCAGGGACCTCAGAGGATGCCCCGGATGTAATCATCACCGGCCAGCCAAGGGGGGCAGGGTAAATAAAAGTAATGTATAATCTATAATCTGTGTAAGCCGCCAAGAGTCTTCAGAAATTAGCGGCAGAGAAATGTGATTAATCAATAAATCAAAGAAACAATTTATATAAATACATTAAATCCTCCTCTTAATGGGTGTGAGGAAATTAGACATGAATTGTCTCCTGTTTACAGTGTAGCTTTGACCCTTCTTATTAGGCTGACTCTAAATTTATATTGTTTAGCAATATGTATCCTGCCTTGTGAAAAACATATATATTCTTGCCATGTCTTTCCTTTCCACATAGAACTGAGAATTTGCTCATGGGAAGCTGGCAGGAAGCATTGGAAACCCAATTACATGACTGCAGGATACTGCAACAGCCATAAATTTGTGAATAAAACTGATCTGAACATGGAAATTTCAAATCCACAGAAGTAGAGAGTTTGGGATTTTTTTACACATTCTTTAAGTTATGGATTTTAGATAACTTGATTCAAAAATTGTTGCAATATAATACACCATTTGGGCTACAAACAGATAAACAGAGTTGTATAGATGTTTTGTGGGCAACTTACCTGATGTACATGACTATGCCAAAATACCTTAAGATTATCACTGTCATCTTTATCTTGGAAAGATAAAGTTATAAATGCAATTATAACTTGCACAAATAAGCCATTTATTATTGTTCCTCAGATTTTCTTCTGTCTTTTTTAGCTTGATTTGTTTTCAAGGCTGAAAACAATTTTTGTGTTCCTTTTTAATTAGTTTACAAGAATTCACCAGAAAAATCAAGGATCAGCAAAGACAAGGAGAGACTGAGGACTGGAGACATGTTTTCAGTTTTTCCTTTCCCTGCATTACATTCTGTTCTTCCTCACTTGAAGCTATCCTTGGTCCTGTTTTACTGGAGTAACCTTGATATCATTTTGCAGTTCTCCTAAACTGGAAATTATGAAGACATTGTACATTGGTAAAAAAAAAAAAGTGATGTAATAACCACAGTAAGTTACGAGTTTCATCTAGTATGTGGCTAGAATTTTTTTTTGTTTTATAATTCATGTGTACTTTGCTTTACATGATTCTAAGACTATAGTCCCTCTGGTGCGGCACTCCCTTGCTGTGGCTTGGGAGGGGGCTTGTGTGCACCAAAGAAGATGAGAGCTGTGCCAGAGGTTCAACCATACTGAACAGATCTCACCAGAGGAGCCGGACAAAAAGTGTTTCCCCTCCTCCCACAGAAATATGAGACGTAATTTACAAAAATCCATACTGGCTCGGTCGTTGCCCAGGTTATCAAGAATCGCATTAGATGTTGTTGGGGTTCCTGTACATCTAGTGAAAAATGGGCTACAGAACTCCACTGGAGAAGAAAATGGCAGCCCACTCCAGTATCCTTGCCAAGAAAACCCCATGGACAATGTGTTGTTCAGTCATGCAGTCGTGTCTGACTCTTCGCGACCCCATGGACTGCATTATGCCAGGCCCCCCTGTCTTGCACTGCCTCCCGGAGTCTTCCCAAGCTCACACCCATCACACTGACTGTGCCATCCATCCATCTCATCCTCTGCTGTCCTCTTCTCCTCTTCCCTTCAATCCCTGGAAGTTAGATTTATCCCAATATTGATGGCCTCACAGAAACAGTTAAAATGGAGCTTTCCTGGAAGACTATTTAAGTGTGTAGCTTTAGTGCCAAAAGCATTTTGAGAGGAATTCAATATAAATACATAGGTGTTGAGTTACTTATACCTTTTGTTTATTGACAGAATCTTATATGTTATGAATCCCAATTTAGTATTTCTATAAATGATCCCAAACTTTTGATTATGGGATATGGGAACACATTCCCTAACAAATGAGGGGTTTGTTTGTATGGTTGTGCATCAAGGTCACTATGCATTGCTTTTTCTGTTATAGTACTTCACAGAGAAATGTTCCCAAGCTACTTGGGTTTCACAGAGGATATTTGCTTGTTAAGCAGGTCCTATATACATTTAACTAGGAGTCCTTTTAAGATACCAGCCTTTTGATAGTTCTTATAATTCAAACAAAACAGTCCAGAGATTTCAAAGACTCAAGCTATTCTCTCCAGAGAGTCTATGAAGTATTTGATATCATATTAAAGGTTATAATTTATTTTATTTAGCAACATCGTTTCTGCAAATGTGCCTAGTTTCATGAAATTCTCCCCAGTTCACATGAACCAAAATTAAAATAGAAATACACTATCTTCCAATATTGCTTGATCCTGTTAAAAATTCCATACTACCAGGAAATTATTTTATTAGTTAAATCCTCCATGCTTTAAATTTATGGATAATTTTTTTTGTTAGCCGCCGAGAGTCTCCGGATTTCAGCGGCATATAAATCAAATAAATAAATATCTCCCTTTGGAGGAGATGCAATTCATTTACACAATAATGATCCCCAAATTTGTGTCTTCTTCAGACTAAATATCACCAATTCCATAAGCATTTCTTCACAATTATTTTTTAACCTCTAAATTCTATTTCCATACTGGAGAAATCCTAAAGAGGATTTACAAGGAATATCACACAAAATTCAGCAGAAGATGGAATATAATTAATAACAGGTTAGGGCCTCTAAATGTGATGTATAACGAATGTAAATGTATAGGGAGACAAATTACAGTGACTGGGAAATACAATGTCATTAACTTTCTATATTGTAACTTATGCCAAACTTTCTACCAGAAATTCTGGAAGCAGTTCAACTCTGCAGCCCTCAACAGCATTGGAGATCAGTACTGAAATTGTTCTGCAGTAATCTTGCATCTAATTGTCTCCCTTATTTAAAATCAACACCATTTACTGTATATCCTCTCATATAAGCCCATTCACTGTTTTTACAAGTTGATTAAATATCCTGGGGTACAGAAAAAAAAACAATGCCTTTGTCTTATGTATAAGCTAAAGTAGCAATGCTAAGAATAATGGAAGATGACAGCACATAAACAACCAAGGATAAACTTGGAAGCTAAGCAGGATTAGTCCTTGTTGCAACTTGGATGCAGGAACAAAATGGATATTTTAGGTTTGCAGGACAGACTGGGAAATTGGGGGGCATGGTTTGTCCCAGACCTACACTGTAAAGCATCAGGGGAGCTTTTCTCCAACAAAGATATTCAGAATAATCTAATCCTTTTCCTTTATAAGTCAGGAATCAGATACACAGGTGATGATTAAGAATACTGCTGATTTGAAAACAGTGATCAGTGCAAATGGTTTCACTAAGAAGTAACAAGAGTTCAAGAAATTTTTCAGTTCCCCAACATGTTTCCATTAATGCTTCCAATGGTAATATCAGAACCATAAGTTGAAGACCTAAAGTTTCAAAAAATAAATTCCCTGCCCTATATGTATCTGGGAACCTATTTTGAAGAAATCCAATTTCTTCTGATTAAAATACTTTAGTAAAGCTGTAAATAAATAAAGAAAAAAACAAGCCTTTCCATTCCTGCCACATAAGAAAGGTCACACAAGTACCAAAGAAGGAAAAAGATTCACAGACCTACCGAATTAGAGGATTTCCCATCAATATTGGTTGGAATTTCATTTTCAGAGCTAGAAATACATGCAAAGGAAGACGTAACAGAGTGAAAGTCAAATGCTCCTAATTCAGACATTAAAGTAGAAGGAAAAGTATTAAGGTGAAAATGTCATGCAAACAGAGAATATCCCAGCAGATATGTTGTGATGTCAGGCAGCTTTAGAAATGCAATAAATAGTCAGGAAGATGTTGTTTCAATTTCATATTTTAGTTGAGGAAATGGAATCAACCAAAATTCAGCTAGAATGAGAACACACATGGAGCTCTGTCTCATTCATAAAAACATTTTGCTTAGAAGAAAATCCTATTTATTTAAGATTTAAGTCTTCAACTTGAAGGGGTTTAATATGAAATGTTTAAATTCCTTTTTAGAAGTGCCCATTTTAATCTTGATTATCACCTAAACTCAGGAAACTGTTCTTGAAGTATAGCAGTATTTAATTACTCTTTAAAAATCTGGATGTTTCCTCTGGAAAGTGTTGAAAATTAGAAGATTTCCAAACAGTGAAATAAACAGATATTTAGATGAATTTCATGTTGCACATATTTCTGTAATAGAATGAAGATTTTATAAAGAGGAGATTTTATATTAACTGGATTGGAGTTCTGAAGCCAGAATTAAATTTATGCAGATGGTATCTTTAGAAAATGAAACTCACTCCCACTAAACTGACAAAATATAGTTCATACACAAATTCCTTTCTTCCATCATCCAGTAACTCACCATATGCTGCTTATATATTCTTATCACTATTCATGACAGATTTCATGTTTCAAAAAGGGAAGAAAAAAGAGACCAGATACCAATAGCTTTTACAAGCCAACCCTATATAATAAGTATTAGTATGTTTGAAAGTATGTAAATAGACAGTGCAATTTCTATACTTCTCTGGCATTAAATCAGGTCATCATCAATGTTTTTAGCTGTTGTATTTCCTCACTACAAAAAACTCACTGGAAAAAATAACCAATTCTGCCAAGAAAGGGAAACTATTATACATTTTGCTTTTATCTATGGCTACAGAAGGCCCTCCTTTAGATTTCTGTGTTTATTCAAATGCTGGTAAGTAAGTTTGCATTTCTTTGGCTGAAAACTAAGGAATTTATTGTAATTTTCAGGCAATCCTAATGTCCTAAAGATACGTCCCAATCTGAAAGGCAACTTTGTCCTCAATGGCGAGTGGCTTTTATCAGCTAATCTGCTAAACTCCAAGCAGACCATGTTCTATTCTCTTCCAGAAGCCAAGCAGTCATGCTTACCATTTCCACCACTGAATATTGGTAACTTTGCTGTTTCCCTAAGTAACAGTTCCTTGGGTACTGGGGTAAGAAAGAAACAGAAAATGTGTTTTGTTCTTACCTGGAACAAAGCACCCATGTCCAGAATATTTTTTCAGGGTGTGCAAATAGGCTTTTGAAATAGAAAATGTGAAGCCCTACAATATTCTGTCAAAGCAAAACTAAAAACATTCTGAGCATTCTGGCTATATAAAACAGTTAACTGTACATGAGGTCTTTATTCCTTTGCTTTTTATTCAAGGCTACAAATGTATATAGTTCATGCCAATTTCTACCAGCTAGCCAACCTCCAGATAGATTGGCAAAGGGCATAATTTTTTAAAAAATGAAAATAAAATTAAATCCCACTCAGCTTTGATAGAATACGTAACTTAATTGAAATACTGGCCCCAACACATGGGGCAGTTCTTTTATTGTTTAACTAGCAACTAGTTAACAACTATCAGCTTAAACATTCTAATACAGCTGAAAAAGCACACTTGTACTTTCATTACCATGATATGGAGTTTCTTAAATATTTTCAAATATTTTCAAAGCCAGCTGCAAAAAAGACCGATGCTGCTTAGCTGCATGGAAGAGCATTAATTAACATTACAGTATAATAATAAGACAAAGCAAATCACCCACTCTTACTGTTTGCCAGCTTCTATCATCAATGCCAGCATTTAAATAAATGCAATAGCAGCTCATCATACAAACTAGCAAAGAAACCAAGATATATTTTTTTTGGTTTTTGAGTTTTTAAAATCGTTACCAATAAAGCTCATGAGTAGGTATGGAGTACAATATACATTTGGATTGAAAAGTAATTGAAAGGGTCATTCAGAGTTCATCTTCTAGCAATCCCTTAAACTACGTATCTCCAGTGTTCACATGGTAGCCTAAAAAAAGAAGAGGTGCTGATAGGTGCAATATGTATACTGCCTACCTGCTCTCCAAGTCACTTGTCCCCCTCTGAATCTGCAAGCCAATCAAGCCATTAGAGATGCCTTTTTAAATATTGCTATACCTCTATATTGCTCCCACAGAAACCACATGGATGTGTTCATGAAGTTACTAGGACTTGAAACTCTACTTAGACTTTATTTTGCTTTCTTGGTATTATGTTCATTCCTCAGCCTTTGATTACTTCTTAGTTCATTCCATTTGAAGTCATCTTACTTCTGTTCTCTCAGCTAGCCAGTATTTGGGTAATTGACTTCCTCCTATAAATTATGTATATGATTATCTGTATTAAATAATAAATCTTCAGACCATGCACTTCCACAGAATAGTTCATTTATATTTATGCTTCAGACTTGTGGGATATTCAGAGAATATGACATGGGTTAAATTTCTTGACATTATAAAGCTTGGATACAGTCCTCAAAAGTCAATCTCAACTCATGGGATCAAAAAAAAAGGAAAAAAAGATTTGCAATATCTGAGAAGTTAAGGCTACGTGCTATAAAAGTGAGAGGAATCAATTTATAATCCACTTGTAAGCAATTGAAGAAATAATTCAACAGATTAAGAAACAATTTATCTGCTGTGATATCTATGGTATAGAAGTGATTGAAATGCAATGGGATCTACTGCTCTGGACTTAAAGGCCTTCTAAATTAATTTGAGAATATCTGGAAAATGACTGTGTCAATCCTTTATTTTCCTATGCATGTCCCTAGCTTCTTGCTAAATTTTAATTGGGCATGCTATTCATTTCTTTCCTGCTGATGTGTTTTTAATTGGATTGCTTATTTTCATGATAAATTTGCATTTTATATTAAGCTTTCTTGCTATTAATTGGTCTCAGCATTTTTCTTACCACAAAGGCAAAATGTTTAATAAATACTATGCAGAACCGTTTAATACACCTTACACTTTTTTCATTTTTCTCCTTTTCATACCAGTCACATACAATGTAATGATCAAGGTCTAAAAACCTGTACTAAAGGAGGTACAAATAGATGCAAATGCAGTATGTTCTATAATTAACCACTGCATACCTCAGGCTTATCTATAACTACATAAATGCAGTATTAGTTGTGACAATCTTCATAAAGTTGAAGAAAGGCTTAATTTCATGAACTGTGAAATATGGGCAAGTGATTTTATTAGAACACAAACACTTTTTGTGAGGTGCTAATGGGAAGCAATCACTGTGGTGATCTAAAGAACTTAGTCATGTCTACATAGTATTTTCCACAACAAAGATCCTTTGCCAGTCAGCCATGAAAAGCAGCTGGACTGCCTCCTATACTTTATGGCACAGAATAGCAGGAAACCAACAAACATATTTTAGTTTACCATACCCATTTTAGCCCTAAACATAGTTTCTTCTATGGAAGATTTCAGTGAAGAACTGTGGCTTGCAAATTATCTTTTGTCAGGCCACCCAATTTAGGAGCCCTTCAGATGTATTGGACTATAGTAACTGTACTTCCTACAATCCAAAGCTTATGGAAATTGTAGTTTAATACATCTGGAAAGAAGCACTTTGAAAAGGGTTAGACTACTGCATCATGAGTAGTAGTTGCTTTTTTATGTGCATCAATAATAGGCTGGAATATTTGCACACAGCTGTTGAATCTGAATTCCTGACTCATTCCAGCTATTAGACAGTACAAAGTACAGATGTTCAGTAGCAGTGGTACAGAACAACCAGGGTGGAGTAGAGAAATGCATGCAATGTTATTATTTAAATAAAACGGTTTTCTAAAGCTAATGTTTTTGGCAGGAAAGAAAACCAAGCCCATATGAATTGATCAGAGCCAAATCACCTCAAGTAGATCTTGAAATATATAGTTATCCCTTATTTCAGATGCAAACTTTTCCTGCCATACAAATGTAACTAACTAGTGATTCATTAAGAAGCATAATCAAAAGCTGATGTAGTACAGTTAAGTTTGTCTTTGATGCATGATCATTGAAGACATATGCATATGCACATATGCTTCTATGAATCACATACTGTATACTTCACAGAGATATTTCACTGATCTAATGAAAATATCTACCTCAAAAAGCTGGGTTTTAGATCACTGATCTTACAGGGCTAAGATTTTTTAGCAATGATTTTGTTCAGATGAACCCCCTAAACAGCAATATTGGAATGTGTGAGTAAGTATAACTACTACTGTAATGTCTAACAGAATTTGTTTTTTTACAGTTATGTACCTATTTATTTATAAAAAGCAATAGTAATGCATTAAATAGGTCCCTAAGAAGAAAATACTGTAAAGCAATAGGTCCAACCAGGTATATTTTTTTCTTCTTTGATGTTTTCCTCTTAATTATGCATGATTTATTAGATCAGGTTAAATACCCCCAAATAAAACTGAAAATGTTCTTAATTTCTTTACATTGTCTGTGAAGACTCTCATTCATCCAGGGTAACTGCATCGCAACAAAAGTTTAAAAAACAGGCATCTGGATTGGATT
>JANHZU010000104.1:50347-62598 GCA_032468055.1 Acrochordus granulatus
GTGTCTGTCTGTCTATGTGGTGCAAAATATGGGACTGACTTCCATCAAGAACTTGGAATATAAAATAAATGCGTTATATTAAGATTAGGTGGCCTGATTTAAAGCAGTCCATACTTTATTGGAAACCCAGAAAAATGAAGATCAACCCAGGAACAGCACTTACTTTATAATATATTCAGAAAGTGATCTGTAAACTTTTCCGTGTCAAACTCATTTTTTTCTCTGTGTTAGTGAAAAGTAAACAGAAATCCAAGACAGAACCATAGAAAAGGAATGTTTTTATTTTTAGAACACTATCCATTAAATAGGGAAACGTGAATCCTTGAAAAAGCAGCACTCATTCAGAAGGCAAAAATTCTTATATTAACTAGGCATCCCTTCTATATGCTTCCTAAAGGCTAATTACCCAAGTTGTGATTTATCATTTTATCCCATAAGTGGAAATTGGTAAGTAGCATGACTAAGGCACATGATCATCCCAATCATATGAATGGAACTTAAGGGAACTGCATCCAAATCACTAGATTATATGCATCCTGTTGGGCAGCAAAGCTGGGAGCTTTCATTTGACTAAAAGTTGATGTTGTCCACAGATTTCTAGAAGCAACAAACCTCTTAACACTCTGAAGCAGCTATGTGATTCTTCTCACACAGATGGCTGATACAACTGAACCTCCTGGAGCAGCCAGATTTCAGAAAGGCTTTCTGGCAGTTTCTGCACATGCCTTTTGGGGAGGGTGGAGAAGAGGGAAAGCAAAGTTTCAGATTTTCTCATGACTATTTGAATCAAGGACAAGAAGGAAAGGTCCCAAGTATGAGAGATGAAAACACAAGTGAAAGGACAAACCACATGCTAAACCAAAGTCACTATTTTTCATTTACAAATTAGAAAAAAAAGACATTGAAAAAGAAGAGGGCTTAGCTCTTTGTAACTTATGTAAGTATCTCAACAATTAAAATGATTCTTTCATCAGTCCATTTTATTGGGAACTTAGAAAGGGGGTTATTTAAAAGGGAGTTCAAATAGGAATTGTACTGTTGGAGTTACAAGCTAATATTTTAAGAACCTGGGTTTCTAGCATTATGATAAATAATTTAGACAAGGGTTTCAGACTGCTTCCATACACTCAGTAACACTGGGGGAAATCTATTTACAGAGAAATAATTTTTTAAAAAAGCTTTATTATATTGATTTCAGTAAACTGAAAACAAGACAGTTAACTGGTATGAAATTAGAAAGAGGCTTATTTACCAAGAACTCTATCCATTTTTTTTACTAAAGGAAAGTTTGTATTACTGATTTGCATGTACATATCTCACATAAACAGAGTATCACTGTTGATTTGTGTTCATCATCATTAATATAATTGAGAAATCCATTTCCAATCATGGGCTTTTAGAGACAACCACGTCAACAAAAACTCTAATAAACCCTATTCTTGCCTTCTCAGGCTTAAATTAAGCCAGCGCTGAATTATTTTGCCCCAGTTCACCAGCTCACTAGTCTAAATGTAGTCATTCAAGTATTCATTCATGCAATTTTCAACATCTTCCATCACTTCAATCCTTCTGCACTCCTGCTTAATTTACATAATATTGAAGGATCAAGCAAAGTTTCTGGATGTTGCCTAGAGAACCAGAAATAATTTCTTAATTACTTTTCAGTATACACAATCTCTTGGTGCCACTTTTAGGCTGAAGAACTATTCCAATATTTATTCCACTCATGCTTTCCTACCCCAGGTCATGCTGCCAAATGTCACACAGCTGCAAAGGACACCTGCCATGGTTATGTTGCTATTGTCTATGGCATTTCTTCCATTCCTGCCTTTATCTGCTGTTCATTTCCCTCTATTTTTCAAAAGAAGTTTTTCCTTTGTTGTTGTTGTTTGGCAATGTAGCAAATGGGAATCCCAGGTGGCTTGAGCTAATTACCCTTGTAGTTTGGAAACCTAATTCTGCCTATTGTTAAAGTCATAGTCCTTAACAAGCCATAGTAACTTCATATGCTAATCAAAAGCAGGCTGATCTCTAGCTACTACTTCAGGATGTTCAGGGACACTGTTCTTACAGAGAGGGGAAGGGCAGCAAAATACAAGCTGTGCACACAGTACCCAGCATTAACCATTCCCATGCTTATATCCTTGATATATGAAATTAATCTGATGGGCTTGTTTGCATCACATGAATAAGACACAGTATAATACAAAGAATGAACCTATTTTTCTTCCCTTTTTCCCTTTAATTAGAAAGCATTCAAAACTAATCTACTTAAAACATTATCAGGCTTCTGATTCTTAATAAGGTTGATATGCCACAATAGAACAGTAACATCTTGAATTAAAGTTAGGAATTATTCTGAGTGTTATATGCAGAAGATATTTTAAAAATTTGCAAATTAGTTGTATTGTGTAGAAGTCAATATGCATACACGGTGATGCACAAGTATAGCATTAACAGATTTTGTGGTAAACAGGCCACCAAAAGTAATAAACAATGTGGATTATTTATTTATTAAACTTGTTATAAAATAATGATCAGGATCTCTTAGTAATTTACAACAAAATGCATTTTATAAATTACTTTTTTTACTCCAGAATTTCCCATGTGTCCAGTTCAGCTCATGAAATTCTTACCAAAGGAGGAAATACTTCTTTATCTCTTCCTATGTAACATCTATCCCTCATGAATACTTATTCTTACTTATTTTTCTTTTCAATTAAAATGCTATTGTGCATAGTCTATATCTTTATAAGGAAATTGTTCCAGACTGGTATTTGTCTTGCCCTTTTCTCTCCTTTTTCCCTTTCCATAACTCTGATCTGAAAGCATGTCAGAACTGTACATATTCCAAGTGATCATACCACAAATCTTTCTGAATATATGACAAGATAGTTCAAATATTCATAATAATCTATAGAGAGAATGTGCCTTTTTACAGCCACTGCATGCTGGAACGGTATGTTTGTCAAGATGTCTGCCAAGATCTCTCTGCTGATTAGGAAGTTAAAGCCCATAAATTATGTGCAAAATCAAGACGACGTTTTGCCCCAATGTGCATCACTTTAAACTTACTTACATTGAACTGCTTTTGCCATTTTGCTGCCCATTCACCCAGTTTGGGGAGATCCTTTTGGAGCTCTTCACAATCCGATTTAAGTTTTCACTATCCTGAAAAATTTGGTGTTATCAACAAACTTTGCCAACTTTCTATTCACCCCTAACTTCTGACCATTTAGTATAAGCAATGACCCCTAGAAAATCCCATGCCGTACTTAATTCTATTGTGAAATCTCCATATTACTACCCTGCCTCCTCACCTTTACTCACAGGGTTATTGCCTATGCTACAATTGATAAGTTTTATTTAAGACAGCATTAGAAAGAAATTTGGTTGAAATATTTCTACATGTCTAACCATGTAATGGCTGCCACTTTTCTAAAAATACACATGTATACAATTTAGATGATCGTTCATGTCTATATATCCCAAACAATAAATGCTTCTGGACATTCTCAACAACTGTAAAGGACTAATGATGAAGGCTTACATTTAATATCATTAAATTTCTGAATTGCTGGGGAATACTCAACCAGTAAAGGAAACCCATTTAGTTCTGGAGAATGTTGATGGAGCAAGGCAGTGAGATTGCTAATGTGTATTCCCAAGTGGATTCAGTAAGAAGTATAGTTATCAACTGGCAAAGATAAACAATTTTTAGGGGGAAAAGCCACTAGCTATAGTCAGATGTCAAAACAGTAATGTTCTTCTGAATCCCAGTTTACTGTAAATGAGCAGCAAGTTAATTCTTCCTGCTTGGTCATTTCATCCAATGTGAACAAGTAAATAAAACAAGTTAATTCCATCCAGGTTTTTAATGTTAACACTGATTTGGGAAATGTGCCTTGTTCTCACCTAATAAGCTAGAAATTATTTGTCAAGAGTATTCATCACCAGGGATGGGGTATCCCAGTTTAATTGCTTACAGAGAATGGAGAAACTGTAAACAATTTACTTCAGTATGCTTGCTTGATTCCTAGTAAACAAAAATTGATGCAACCACATTCATTGATGAGTTCAAAACTTCATTCAAGCAAAATGTATAACTGACATAAAGATAATGTAAAAGTTGAGAAATTATTAAATAGCCTACCTACAGAAGAATCAAGAATCATTATTTCCCTTATTCCTTTCATTTCAGACTCCTCAACACACACACATAGGAGCATCCCTGAGTGTAGGGATTCTGCTTTAAAGAAAACTAAAAACCTTTCAACAAAAGTGAAAACAGCCAACAAAATGAACAAAGTTGCTTCATTATTCAGTGATCTTACTCATACTTTCAATTTATCAAAATATAATTTTGTCCAGCATTATGGACTTAACACAAAGCTGGTCTTTCCTTACAATAGTGGAACATATTGTAAAAACCCTGCCCTACAGTTTACTGGTAACATATAAAATGACCCATCTCCACCAACTTTTCATCATTTTCAGCATACAGACACAGCTTCATATGCCACTTCAACAAGACAGTGAGTTTCTTCAACATTTGCTTTCCTTTCTAAATTTTTAGTTCTTCAGAACTGATATCTATACAACTCCAAGGCAATATCTAAACTCTAAAGTTGCAGAAGTGGGAGAAAAATCTGTATGCATAGTTTACCTACTATAATTTTGAAAGTGTGTAATGCTAATAACAGTTACACCCAATAAGAATTAAGACCCACCCTGCCCGCAAGGGGGTTATGCAGAAAAATAAGAACAGCAATGCAAGAAGAGAGGCACTGGACAAAATAAGAGAGAAGCCTTGTGATGCTTTTATAATTAGGTTTCGGATGACTGAAGCAAATGTCTGAGAAAAGAAATTAAAATGCAGGATGAAGGAAAGGAGGGAGAATGGATTTGATTTGCCCTTCTTTCAGTTTCTGACAAACCATCTGAGCAATGAAAATATGTCAGACTGAACAAAAGATGAGAAAACAAAAAAAAGGACAATTTATCATTTAGAAAGAGTGTAAAATTAACATCTTAAGATAAGTATCACCAAAGTGAGAAGTAAAAAGACAACCTATGGAATAAGACTAGAAATAAGAAAGTGTAAAGACAGAAAACAGTAGTATTAGACATAAGTGTAGTTAAAATATGAAGGAATACAACCATTAACTATTTTTCCTAACAAGTATTGGAAGGATGAAATTTAAAAGAATATTGTTTCTATTATCTAGGACTGTATTATAATGATGTCAGGTAGAGGTATCACAATGGTGAGGCAAGTAAATGCAACCGGAAACATAGTGTATATGTCAATCTCCGTTTTTCTGACCATTTTAAAGATACCATATTTAAAATTAACTTTCAGTTAAGCCTAGGGCAGGCAAACCAAAAATTGAAAGCAGAAATAGGACAAGTGAAGAAACGAAAACATTTAAAATTCTGTTTGAAATCTTGTATTTTGTTCAAAGAAACAAACATAAATAAAAAGGAGCCTTGAGCTTGTTCCACCTTGTTAAAAACTGCAACCCCTGAATAAATGAATTCTCTGATTTGATTCTGCAGTTTGGGATTGGCATACGTTGCTAGTACCCGAATCTACTGTACAAAAGCTCAAAGAAGTTACAGAAGGAGCTTTTGAACTTTTTCCCAATGGATTCATACTTCCCTAGATCCTAGTTGTGCCTTCAAAATTTGCTCTCTTGAAAGTATAAATGATATCCAAGCCTCCAGCTTTGAAGGCTTCCCATGGAGATTGACTATATCAATATTTTGAAGTCAAATATTGAATTTGAAGTCAAATATTGAATATGGAATTCAGTCTTTTGAAGTCAAAGTACAATAACTGGGACAAGCCAGAAATTAATACATAAAAGAGTAATGAAGCATGAATACAGGTAGTCCTTGATTAACGACCCTAACAGGAACTAGCAACTCCACCACTATGTGAAGCTACTGCTAAGTGGGAAATCACATGACCATGACTGTGCTTTCTGGCAGGAAAGGGACAAGTCTACTTAGTTTCACACCTCTGGTCTTTGTTTGCCTACTATCCACCCTCCTGCCCTGATCTGTGGAAAGCTGAGATGCCTGTGCTTGCTTACTGTCTTGTACACATCAAAAGTAATGTGACTGTATTGCAGCCCTTGAAATCCCTCTTCTGCTCTATGCAGGAGGGAGGGTCAGCCTTAAGAAATCCCTTGCTTTCTACCCCTCTCCTTCACAGAACAGAGATTGGAGAGAAAGAGATTTCAAGAAAATAAGCTCTGTGTTACACATCAAGAGCAATGCAATTACACTGCCTGTGGGAAATGGTCAGGAAAAGGAGACAGACTGCCTACAGAAAGTGGTTGCTTTTTTTTCCTCCCCCCCATCCCTGCAGATTGGAGAGATTGTAAATAAAGAGTACTGCAAGCTTGTGTAGTGGATCCGCAGCTTCCAGCCCCAGGCTGTCAGTGTGATCACATTGCTTTTGATATGGAGAAGACCAAACAGATTACTTTCTTGCAATCCATTTTTCTCAAATTTCTCTGCTATACAAGGGGGAAAAGAAATAAATAAAAACATGTCAGGCACAGAACAGTGCGTATAAGTGAGGGAGCCTGCAAAGATCATAAACGGTTTGTAGTTATTTTTTCAGCATTGCCATAACTACAAATGGTCATTGAACAAATGATTGGTAAGTGAGGACCACCTGTAACTCTACAGATTACTGTAAAATTGTTTGGGAATACAATTCTCTCTTACCTATGGTACAGTTTGTGGTTATTTTTCGTCGCTTGGGATTATGTCGAAGCAGTTCTAACTCTCGTTTGGTTGGCTCCCAAGTTGAATACTTCTCTCCAATACCTGAATAATGAATAATGAAAAGAAATATATGATGTATTTGAGAAGACTGTTTATAGCAATTAGGTTGCTTTGTAATGTAAACTGCACCATTCACTAAATCGGTTATATATACAGCATAGTGATTTGTTTTACAGTTTTGATCTTCTAAATTTCCTATAAATATACATTAAAACCTACAACACTTATTGCTTGTACTGCATTCATATTTTTTTTATTTTAAAGTAGCTTTAAAAAGTAGTTTTTTTAATTTCCCCTCCTCTTCCTATTCCTCACAATGGATTAAAATACTTCTAAAGTATGTAATTGCCTTTCATATTGGTTGTTCTTTTGAATTAAGAGTTATGCTGTCAGTGAAACCATCCCTGAAGTCCTTTGTGCCCAGAGATATTTTAAAAATATGACAACAACAAAAACATATAATCCAACTCATTAGACAGTTATGTGCCATTTTAAAAAGCTGATGCATAGAACCAATAAAATATGAGTGATATTCAAACCATATATTTCCTTAGTTTGTAAAAACTATCATCCCCTCAGTCTGTCTTTGTAACCTGGATTATAAATTATAGAGGCTGAGAACCAAAGAACTTTGCAGTTAATTCTGTAAGACTGCTAAAGCTTATTTTTTTCAGAGAATAGCTCCTAAGCCTGACAAGATTGTTTTTAAAGTGAACAGTTTCAAAGGATAGTTTGAAAGGAAAAGAAAGCCAGATATTCTACTGGGCAATTACATATCCACTGAGTATAAGCAGCTCATTGGATCCTGGATATAGATTTTAGTTAACAATGTGTTGCTGAAAATTTAATGACTGTCATCTACCAGAGAATATACGTATAGCTACATGTATGCACATGTGTGCATGGCACACACACTCATTATATATTCTTTCATTATATTTGAAAGAAAGCAGAAGAGATAACCATTTGAAGAAAGGGGAGAGATGGGTTATCTTGGTGGCTTTATGAGTCAGTAAATTATTATTAGAATCAGAGATGTTAGTAAAACAGATTAACAAAATGACAGCCATTGTGCATTTAAATTTTCAGTTTGATACCCTAACAATGCAATTCTATATATGACTATGCAAGTCAGAGTTATGGAAAAGAAAATGAAGGGAGGAGAAAAGAGAGGAATTGTTCAAAAATAAATTATTTTCACCAGATAAAATATTTTACAACTTAAGATTTTTAAACCTAGAGCAATTTCACGCAAAAAGAGGAGTTTGCTCTTTATCTCAAATAATAAGAATCTCCTGTGCTTTTTCATTGCTACTAACATAATATCCTAACCTTAAAATACCTTAAAGAAAATAAAGGTAAAATAGATTTCCATGAAATATTGGATGGAGTAAGTATAAACAAATGCAGTGTCAAATCTTCATCTGCAATTATAAATGAGGCACAATTACATAGACAGATAAAATGACTCTGCTAGAAGTCTTCAACAAAGCATTTTAAAACTGATCTTTAACAAGAAATCCATCAGCTCTTTCAAAGGACTACTGGTTTAACTTTTTGAAATCTTACAAAACCAACATGCAGCTATACTACAACTGGCATGAAGGGAAGGATTTAGCAGAGGGGTGGATTAAAGCAAGGCAAGAACTCCATCCACTATGCACAGTAAGCGTGTATCAGACATGGCAATATCAAGATGAACTTGCATACATATTTGAATTAATGCTAATGGTAGAAACAAGACTCTGTAAGTAAGGAGCAAACAATAAAGACACATAGTTAAATACGTGGACAAATATTTATAAGACAAGGACTTACATAATTATCAACTAGATTTATTTTAATGAGGAAGAAAAATGTTTTGTTCAACTTTAGAGAACTTTCAACTTTAACCACTTCTAATGGTTAAATGTAGACGTCACCTGTAATGGGTAAAACAGCCCTCTCAGTCCGATGCCATCAAACTATTTTGAGATTTAATCTCTCATCTCAAAACAATGACCATGCCAACTGGGGAGAATGTGAATTTTAGTCCAACCCATTCTGAAGGCTTTAGGCTGAAAAGAGTTGATGTAAAATGCCTTCTTTTGTTAGATAAACATATACAGCAAGGGTCCACTCTAAAATACTTGCAGTATCACTGCCAATTTTCAGCAACAGCTGAAAAATTGTAAAATATTTTTATGGAAACTCAATTTTTCATAATAGGAAAAAAAAACTGAGCTGAGGAATATTATCAATTTAGTATTCATCACCAATACTCTGTAAAAAGAACATTAACAATATAACTTATCAGGGGGCACTTCTGTACATTTATATAGTTTCTGAAAAATATACAAATAATTCTGTGCAGTTAAAATGTCTTCTGAATGAGGGGAAAACACCATTTTATATGATGCAATTTTCACTCAAGAGTCACTACTGTGAGATGGGCAGGCAAAATAATTATTTAGAGAAATGAAGTTACTATCCCTTGGCCCAAACTATCTCAGAAGCTTCGAATATAAAAGATATCCCTCCCCAAACCATCTGAGTTCCAGGAAGAAATAGTGAAATACAAAATAATAATTCAGATTCTTTGTTTCATGATAAACTGAGATTTTTTTAAGAGAAGAAACTATAGGAATAAAAAGGTATAATTTCCACACAGAGAGCCTTGGACTTAGTCTTATTGTTGGCATCACTGTAGAAAGAAAATATTCTTCATGTCCCTTGGAAAGGGGGAAAGTGTACTTAAAAAGAACATCAGAAAATTCCAACATTTATATACTGGAATATTGCAAACTTAAATTGTATGCAAGTCACAAATACTTCTGTGGTTTTAGATACATGTTAGGCTCTGTATAATAATCTCAAGCTATACAGGTCCACAGTTTATGTTCCATGTAGCTGTTTTGCTTCTGGATTAACAAGCATAATTTGGTATGTTTAAGGGGTTATTTGACTGTCACATAGAGAAAGTTTAAAAATACCTTCACAAGTATTTCGAGTCAGTTTTTTCCTCCTTTACTAAGCTTTTGCATAAAATATTTTGTGACATCATTTTCTTGTTCCAAGACTATCTTGAAACTATCCACTATTCCTCCCCTTCAATTAAGCTATTTCAAAAATGAGATGCAAAATGTTGCTGGGAATGATGAACAATGCAGTGGCCCCCATTTTTAACAGCCACTTAAAAATATTATTTTTTAACAGCCATTTTAACAGCCACTTAAAAATGGTGCAATTCCTTCAAGATAGACAGAAGTATTCTTTTCAATCTTAAATTGCTTTGAAGAGAAAAGCTGAATACTTTGGAGTAGCAACTCAGCTACAGGAAGGTCATGCAAAATGTATTATTTCCCAGATCATGAAATACATTTTTATAATATGAAAACATTGCAAATTATGTTTCTTGCCTAAAAATGGCAGATAATCAATAATGGGACGCTTGCTAACGAAATGCGTCGCCAACTCACACTTCTTACCTGTCATTGTACACTGGTAGTGAGAAATCATTGTTGGGGTGAAAGCTAAAAAAGAAAAAATTAGGGAAAGAAAACTGAATAATAAAACAAATGTGTGTACATATATTTGTGTGTTAATATCTACATATATACATACTGTATGTGTAAACCAAATGAATGTTTGTAAAGGTGGCATAGTACAGGATATAACTGCATAAAGCATGGCATTTTGTTTGAAGAATACAGATTTCTTCTCTCATGTTCAAAAAAGATCTGTATACTCTGCTTATCATTAACTCTGCACAGTCACAAGGGAGAAATTATTTTACTGAAATCTTTTTTCTAAACATAGTTTCACAACACTTTGGTGAAGCTTTCGGTTTAACTCTGGCTCATAAAGAGAAATAACTTCTACATTTCTCTCTTGAAATTTTCATCACTATTTTCTTATTGGACCACCTTTACAAGAATGGAAGGGCCAGGTATGACTCAAAACGAAAACCTCTTTCAGGCAGATACTTAAAGAAAACCAAACCTTGTAGCTTCCAAGCTTTCCGTTGTTCTTCTTTGGCAATTTGTTCCATATCTTTGTCATATATGTAATCTTGACACATAAAGCAGTATATACCCCCATACAAAAGGTCTATGGCTGCAGAAGGAAAAGGGATGGAAAAAGAGAAACATTTTTTTTAAAAATTAAAAATCAAGGATTCGTCATTTATAATTAACCTTTCCTTATTAGCAGAGGGGAGAATAAAAATAAAAATACAAAATTGGACTATTGTTACATGAAAAATTTTACAACTTATGTATGTATATTGCCAAGCAACAGCATTTAAAATCTTCCTGGTTAAATTTTATTGACACAGATTCTGAAGTATGAATCTACAGAACAATCAATGATATGAAAATATTTCTCAGCAGTCAAGGTACAGCTTCACATTCCCTGCGAAAATCAATTCTATTCATCAGCCTACACAGAATAAAAATAAGCAGAGAAACTTGCATAAATTATTTTATGCATGGACATACCTGTTTCTGCAAGCCTCAAAAAATTCCATTGTATTAAGGAAAGATACAACAGTGATTGTACTGTTTTTAGCAATTTGAGACACCTAAATCTCACATTTCTAAAAACCAAAATAGTATTTTAAGTCAAGAATTGTCTGATAATCCTGAATATTATCAGTACACATATCAGATCTACAAAGCTATGCAATTTCAGATATAAATCAAGGCTAGTAGATACAATACAATACCTTTCTTCTATATGTTTTTTATATACCTACACAGGGCTCCAAAATACACTGAATACGCTTGCAATCTGACAATTTGAAATTATTTTTTTATTTTTTAACTAGATAAACTTATCTCCAAAAAGTATATGAAATAAATATAAACTAAATCAGGGATAACAGAGTTTATCCCATTCCCTAGTATTTTTGTTGTATTTCCCTTAATTATCTAGAGCTAGGATACCAGAAAACATCTGAAGGACACTGGCCAGTCTATTCTTGTTTAAAAAACCCAAATGCTGCAATGTAAATGTACTTTGCAATTATCTGCTATGCTCTTAATATCTCAACGTATCACCTCACATGCAGCCATTCACTTGCCAATCAAAGTTAGACACACACACACAAAACCCGCCTATCAAAATGTAATACTTCCATTGCCTAAAATGTATTTAAAGGAAACTGGAAAGCATGTGCAATAGTTTTTGAAAGCCATATAACTCATTCTTCACTACAAGGCCAGAAAAAGGAGGAACAAGAAAATTGAATAGAATATAGAGTTAATCAGTGGTAAAATAAGTTTTGGAAAGAAGCCTATCTTGAAGATATCTAATTTGCCAATGAGCTTCGCACCTTCTAAAACAAAGGTTTTAGAAACAAAGAAAATTGAAAATCTATTTTCATGAGGAAAGGTACTCTAAAGGTTATTGAATTTTATAACAAGATGAACAAACGCTCTTCACAATGAAAATATTTTCACTGTTCAACT
>JANHZU010000104.1:67241-79892 GCA_032468055.1 Acrochordus granulatus
CAACAGTTAAAATGAATATGATCATGGAGACATTCCCCCTACTCCTGTGCCTAGATGAGAAATCCCGTAACAACAGATGCCATTGACTCAAGAGTAAGGAGTCTCTTGATTCAAAACAGCAAGTGGAAATGGTCTAGAATTCAAACAGTGGAGGTGAGAGAGAGTGCAGACTTGATTTCTGTATTCTGCAATAAGCAGATGTTCTGAATATGACTTCTTCCTTATCTGCAGTAGCAGATGTTTGTATGAGTCAAACTTCTCCTCTAATCATTTTCCTAAATACAGGATTGAGTGTCTGGAATTTTGAGATTTATTGCTCTGGATGAGTGAAGTCTAAAACTAATATAAAGGTAAAGGTTACCCTGCCAGTTGTGACTGACTCTAGGATGCGGTGCTCATCCCCGTTTCCAAGCTGAAGAGCCAATGTTCGTCCAAGGATGCTTCCGTGGTCATGTGGCTGGCATGACTAGATGCCAATGCTAAAGGCACACGGGCACTGTTATCTTTCCCGCCGGAAGAGGTGGTGCCTATTTATCTACTTGCATTTGCATACTTTCGAACCGCTAGCTTGGCGGGAGCTAAGGCAGAACAGCAGGAGCTCACCCTGCTGCACAGCAACGCTGGGTCTTGAACTCAGACCGCCGACTTTCCAGCCGGCAAGCTGAGCTCTTAACCGCTTGCACCACCACGCCTCTGGATGTGTTAAGTCTGAAACTAATATAACCTTATGTTAATTCTGTGTTCCAACAAAATGCCACTTTCCTCTGGGGAAAAATCATTAAAATTAATTTGAACTGTCAATAAATAAACACAAATTCAGAGAAACAAAAAGGCCATTATATGCCTCTCCATAGTAGCATTGTTACTAACATCTTACCTTTTTAGACTAACACTCTATGCAGAATATAATGGCAACTAAAAAGCTGATCCAGGAAATATATTTTTTTCAACACACCATATTTACAATGAGCAGGAAGCACACAAAAGATAAAGTTTTCCCCTTTCACTTGTGTCTGACTCTAGGGGGCGGTGCTCATCTCTGTTTTATAGCCAAAGAGCCAGCATTGTCCAAAAACACTTCTGTGGTCATGTGGCATGATTGTGCACCGAGGCACACAGAACGTTGTTACCTTCCCTATTTATCTACCAGCATTTTCATATGTTTTCGAACTGCTAGCTTGGCATAGCAAAGTCATTAAAATATAAATCTGCCTTGTGATCTTCCCAAAAGTTCAAAAGATATTTGAAGGAGGGCTGTTGTAACTGAAAAGGCTGAAACAAAATTGGGCTGTTCAACTGTACTTTACTGAGTACAAGGTAGGAAGAACTATTGTCCCTCCGCTGCCACATGTCCTTTTGTACAGCTCACTCTTTTGACCCTGACTTCCTGCTGTGATACAGCTACTTCGTAATGCTTCTGCTTCCAGTGTCACCATTTATTTGGGGGGCACTGGAATCCTTCCTCTTAACACTGTGGTTTGTGAGAGAGATAAAGCAACTCATAGCCTGAGCATTTATTTTCCAGTAAACTGGAGATGATGATGGTGATCATCAAAGAGATTTGATGGTGATCAAAGGCGAAAATCTGCAGTTATCACATCCTGGCCCTTGTAGCTTTGACGTATGTGACCCAAAGAAAAACAACTCCCATTCCTTTTTCAGGTGTTGCAAGCAACAGTAGAAAGTATTGAATAAAAAGTTTTACTAAAAATAAAAGGGAAAATAAAACTTCTTTTTAACTTTAGGCAGCCAGTTCATACACAATCATATATAGATGGCTGAAGTAGGGATAACACCATTAAGATCATAAACATTAAGCAATGTTAAACACCAATACCCTTCAGAATGCTATAGGTACAGATTCCCTGTGGGTGTGCATGAGGATCAAAGAACATAACAGGAAACAAGATTACAAGTGAGTCTGGCAGAACTATAATAAACTTGAGATATAAAAGTAACGAGAAACAATTAAGCAGAAGAAGTCACAGCATCAAGAGTCCCAATAAAGCAGGCCAATTCACTTAAGACAAATATAAAAAATATTGCAGAGAAATTAAAAATTGTAAGATTTCATATTATAACACTAATAACATTTACATATTCTAGTACATTTATTATACATTTACATGGTTGGGCTGAGATTTTCCTATATAATACTCCAGTTTCTACATCTATACCGATTACCAGTTTGATTCCCAAAGCAATTCAAAATGCTGCTTGTCATATTTAAAGTTTTTCATGGCTCCAGACCTGGATATCTATGGGGCAGCCTACTCAGTGGCCTCTACCCATCCACTAAGATCAAGTAGGCCCCAAGGAGGTCAACCACAGGCCCCAAGGAATCAAGCCTTATTAGCTGCCACTCTTCTATGGTACAGTTTAACTCTAAATCAGACTAGCTCCCATCCTACTGAGTCTTTTTTCCTTCTATTCAATCTTGTTCTGATTCTTGGAGCCTGCCTGGACAAATCCCTGCAGTTTTCTTGGCAAAATTTTTCAGACATGGTTTGCCATTGCTTCCTTCCTAGGACTGGGAGAGAGGGATTGGCCCATCCAGCTGACTTTGTGCCAAAGGTAGGACTAGAACTCATGGTCTCCAATTCCTAACCTGATGCCTTAACCACCACACCAAACTAGGAAGTCCATAAAAATCTGGCTTTGAAAGGAAACCCTGAGACAGATCTATCATTTATTATTTATCAGCTGCCATAGTTTTATTTGTAATTGTACTTGCTATTTTAAGGTGTGTGTGTGTGGAGGGGGGGACTGAAGCAGCATATAAGCCACACTAAATTAAATAGCTAAGTCACAATTTTATATAAAAAAGTAAATAATTAGATAAATGCTAATGATAAGCTCTTATAAAATGCTACCTAGGAGTTTTAAAAAGTATAATGGCTTTCATTTCTGATATTTAGTATTCCCTCTCATAAAACTATGATTTAAAAGGAAATACAGTACTAAACTGAAAACATTCCTCTTAGTAAATACCAACACTGTTTAGTGGTTTAACCACTCAGATGAAGGAATATGCTTATGAGCATTGTATTGGAGACTTCTATGTACTATTATTAGTTGTCTTTTTATAAGGAATCAGTCACTGTTTCATATGTCATACAATCTGGTGCCCTCAAGGTAAGTGAGAACCACAAGTCTCAAACAATATCTATAATAGAAGGATATTAATTTATCCTTAATAATTTATTCTCATTGGTGAAAAAATGACCCATTAGCCACACCCAATTGCAGGAGGAGCCAGCATGGAAACTCATCAGCTAAGACATGTGTTAGGTTGTCCATGATGTACTAGCATGGCTTCAGAGCAGACAGATATTTAAATAAGGTTGAAATAGCTGCATGCCTGTGTACTTAAAAGGAAATTTTCTGCACAATATAACACAGAAAAATAGTTCAGGCTGCAGGTCTTCCTCTTTCAGAACAGTGTTTAACATACACATATTGTATGCTGACTTTATCTTGCAATGCATCAATGCATTAATCAATTTCATATGGGAACATGATGACTGTCAAAAGCTAGTGGC
Organism: Acrochordus granulatus; assembly: GCA_032468055.1. Classification (NCBI taxonomy): domain Eukaryota; kingdom Metazoa; phylum Chordata; class Lepidosauria; order Squamata; family Acrochordidae; genus Acrochordus; species Acrochordus granulatus. The sequence goes on from JANHZU010000104.1 coordinate 70,784, forward strand.
ATGTTCTAAAATAGATTATTAAAATTGATGATTTTATTTCATCCTTCTTCTGTATCAGCAAGTCATGACAATGTTTTAAAATATTAAATAATGTACCAATTCAATCTTTGGCTTCACATGACTTGAACAGTAATGCAGCAGGCAAAGTATGCAGCTTTACTTACCTGACATTAAGTGGGTTGCTCTACTGAACTTAATGCTGCCTATACTGCTAAAATGTTATTTACAAGATAAGATTGTACTGCAGAAAACAGTAATTTTCCTAGGATTTGGGGAGGTGCAGAACAGAAAGTTATGCTTTTGGGAAGCCAAATTGCATCTTTTCACTTATATGAAACATAGAACAGATATTTAGAAATTCACTGCCTCTTTTTTAAGCAAGCAGAACCTTCAAATTCTGATTTTCAAACACTGTAAACTGTTCACAGGAAATGTAAATTTAACTAGCCCACATCAAAGTCAGTGCAGTGCTACTAATAAAAACGATAGCTGGAATGCAGATCTGATATGAAATTTATTTATTTTGGTAGCACAACCAGAAAACTGTAGGATTCATATCTTTAAAACACAAAAAGGAAACAACAATAAATCCAAAATTCCAGTTCTTAAAACTCAAGTAGGTAAGCTTCTGGAGCTTATTCACTGTTTTATTACAGACCTGGGCAACATGTAACCCTTCCAAGTACTATACTGGTTAGTGCAGTAAGGAAATGCTTTTCAACAATACAGCAACATATAGTCATAATGTGGTTGAACAGTCTTGATCTATCATGGTGATCTCTGGGAATAAAGAGATATACAATGATGTTACAAGAACTAAGATCCATACCTTTCAACTGACATGATGGATATTAAATATATTATACTTAGCATCCGAGTGGTACTAGTCCCAATTTTATATTTTTTAAAAACTTTACTGCATATAATTCATATGAAAGAATTAAAAATACCCATTACCATTTTTAACATTTGCTTTAATAGACACACTCCCTGAACCAACTAGCCACAAACAGATTTAGACTTAGATGTACCACAGAGTTTCTGTGTGCAGGATGTAAACAATTGCTACAAGTCCGTTGGCTCAACAATATGTTAGTATGTAATAAACTAGAATTAAATATGAATAATCCTGAATCTTATTTTTAAGGATTTATATTCAGCATCTTCGAATGCTCTAGAGCTATGACTTCTATATCTATGTCCTCAGACAAAAACCTTTAAAAGTATGTATTTATTTATTAAATTTATGTGCTGCCAAACTCAAAAATGACTCTTGGCAGCTTATAAAGTTGCTAATATGGATAGGTAAAGGTTACCCTGCCAGTCGTGACTGACTTTAGGGTGCGGTGCTCATCCCCATTTCAAAGCCGAAGAGCCAGTGTTCATCTGAGGATGCTTCCGTGGTCATGTGGCCAGCATGATTAGACGCCAAAGGTGCACGGTTACCTTTCCCGCCAGAAGAGGCAGTACCTATTTATCTACTCACACTTTCATGCTTTCAAACTGCTAGGTTGGCAGGAGCTAAGGTAGAACAGCAAGAGCTCACCTTGCTACACAGCAACACCAGATCTTGAACTCAGGCCGCCGACCTTCCAGCTGGCAAGCTGAGTTCTTAACCGCTTGTGCCACCGCACTTCACACTAATATGGATAGGCAAATACAAATCCAGCTGCAATTCTTTGAATACATTAGCAACACAAAGGAAATAAAACCTGAGATGGTATTATTTTAGGCACATCCACTCAAGCTGTCACACATCTAAGGGCAACTTCTATATTTTCAAAATGAGATCAGTAACATGTAACAGTAGTTCTGGAGCACCTCAATTTCAGCCCTGCCAAATCCTAATATTTAAAGGAAAAACAAGATATACAAATACCTCTTTGAAAATTGTTTCTTTCATTTTAAGCTGACTACAGAAAAATGTTGTACTGTATATTACATTTTAACACAGAAACAAAAAAATCTGAAGGAGCCATAGGAAGTAGAAGCAGGAAGGATAAATTAGGACTATTCTGCCAACATAACTAGCCCACACACCATCAACTGATCTTGTTTGTATTTTGAATTCAAAGTTGTCTGCTGGGTTCAGGAGAACTTTTAAAGCAGGAGTGGATCTCCATTGGTGATCAGGCATTATTCTTAATATTTTGGGGAAGTTAAATATTGCCCCATGGGTTGAACCATATCATATTTATGAGTGGGGTTCAATTTTGAGAAGAAGTTTGAGGAAATTAACTGGGACCAAGCCTATTCTGTAAGATAAGGAACATGAGTCTCCCAATTCAAGATAATGACAAACTGTATTGTCTGCTTTCAGTAAGAATGAACTTCATCTACACTTACAGAATCATTTTAAATGGTTATAGAGCTGGAAAATATTTTTTTTAAATTAAGGAATATCTAGCTTTATTTCTTAGCTACTGTTATATGATACTGTACAACACTTTATCTGATTAGAAACAATTAAAATCAATTTAAAAGCTAACCAGAAGTTCTTTCTCGGAGTAATTGTTTAGTTAACAAATGCTATATATGCTCATTTGTTGGATGAAAAAGCAGAGAAACAGAAAAGGACTGGTTTTCAGTCAATTACTTTGTGGGAATAGTGGCAACACACTTCACTTTAAACCCCACTTTAATCTTAAATTCTGCATGGCCAGACATTTTTAATGAAAGATTTGGAATCACGGACTATGACAACTGGTCCACACATTAAAACAATATGTTCTTACAAATGTTTACAGTAAGTTAGACGTATGAATGCTCTCACCTTCTACTTTAAAAGAAGAACTGTGGAAGACATCAATATTCATGACTTGGATCTCTAACAAAATTTAAATAACTATGGCATATATATTGAGGGTATCTAATGTCCTAAGCAGTGATCATATATCTTCTAATATGGATATCCTTCACATGCTAGATGGGGAATTTTTAATCGTTCTCTCACAATGGTCAGGTATCTCATCAAACAGTAGTTTGTCAAATGGGACAAATATCCTCACCCCATAAACTATGTTCTGATAGAAACATTCAGAATACAGAGAACATAAATGCAAACTTCTCCATAAATAAGTACTTCATTTCTTTTATAGGATATAGTCACTGAAAGATTCCAAACTCTCACAATTCCAAAGAGAAACACAAATCCTGAAATCTATAGGCAGACAGGTTAATTTCAGTCATTTGCTCCTCCCTATACAATTTCTAGTTAATTCCATTTATATTACTTTTCTGATCACACACAGAGGAATTTTCTGAATGTCCATTAACATATCAACTTCTTAAGCCTCACTTCCATTTCAATAAATTAATAACCTAATGGCTATTATCATTTTACTAAAGATGCAACTTTCCCTTATTTACTCACTTTCTCTTACAAGAATGGGACAACTCCCATTCTTGCCTCCAATTTCCCAATTTTTAAAAGGCTTTATATAGTTGAACAACCCAATCAGATTCAGAGTTATACCCCAAATCTATAACCTATAACAAAGCACACAGCTGGGTTACAAAAGGAATACATGGATTTTTGCAACTGTCACAGAAACCCAAGAAGACAAACATGCTCCCATATCTCCTTTAACCAAATTAATGTGATTATACATAACAGTAAAAAAAACATTCATTATCAAGTGAAAAGAAATAGCTGGAAACTAAGCAGAAACTTAGAAAGTTATATGAGAAAAAGCAAATATATATATATATATATGTGCATATTAAGAATAGAGCAGCACTGATGCAGAAAAAGGAATTATCTTGGGTAAGAACAGGTGAAGCGAACAAGACAACAATTTTAATGATAAGCTATTGCTCTATCGTTTCTGTAGTTTCATACTTCATCCAGTAATCCAATCTTAAGATATTTTCATACCTAATGATGAATACTATGGCATTGAAGTTCAAATTAAAATTACCAGTTATTTCCAATACATTGATAGAATTCAGTAGCAGGTAGCCCACACAAATCCCGATCCTTATATCTGCAACAACACTATTCCCATTTCATATTGCAAGCAGACTTCCTAAAATGATCAAAATAATTACATTAAAAACAAATGCATACAAGGCTAGAGTTGAGAAGACAACAACAAACAGCAAATGCCGCCTCTGCAAAGAAGCTGAAGAAACAGCGGACCACCTAGTTAGTTGCTGCAAGATCATACAGACTGACTACAAACAACAGCATGATCAAATAGCAACAATGGTGCACTGGAAGATCTGCAAGAACTACCATTTGCCTGAAAGCAAGAACTGGTGGGATCATAAAATAAAGTAAGAGAAAACGAAGAAGCTAGATTCTTTAGTGGTGGCACAGCAGTTTAATAATGCTGCAAGTTGTCGGCCAGAAACGGTCAGTACTCCAGCGGTTCGAGCTGCAGCACCATGTGACTGAGTGAGCTCCCTTCACTTGCCTCCAGCTCCTGCCCATCCAGAAGTGTGAAAGCACATAAAATGTAAGTCAATGGATACCACTTCAATGGGAAAAACTGCCTGGCAGCAAGGGGAGCAGAAAGCCAGCACTGGACCAGCTTGAGTGGGGCAGGATCCGCGGAGGAAGCCCTGGACGCAAACACCATCAGTCAACTGGAGGGTGGGGTTTAATGTATGTAATTTGAATAATTGTAAGCCACCGAGAGTCCCTCACAAAGAGACATTGGTGGCAAACAGATATGCTGTATAAATAAATTGCTCTGGGACTTCAGAATTCAAAAAGACAGGCACCTACCACATAACAGTCCAGACTTAACAATAAAAAAGACAAAAAAATGTCTGGATAGTGGATATGGCAGTACCTGAAGAAAGCAAAATAGAAGAGAAAGAACTGGAAAAAATCACAAAATACAAAGACCTGCAAATAGAGGTACAACAACTGTGGCAAAAGAAAGCAAAGATAGTACCAATAGTAATAGAGGCCTTGGGTGCAATTCCAAAACAAATGGAGAACCTCTTCAACATCATCAGCATTGACAAATTCACCATAAGTCAATTGCAAAAGGCAGCATTACTCAGTATAGCTTACATCTTGTGATGATATCTGGAACACCATCAAAGAACAGCATCTGCCTACCCCAGGTCCTTGGGAAGGATTTGTTAGATGGTCAAATCCTGTCTAAACATCTGGCTGACTGAGCAATAAATAATCCTCAAATGGAATATTGTTAATAATCTAAAATATGACACTAAGAAGATGCAGTACATAGCTGTACCAATGAAAGATCTGATAAAATATTGTATTGAAAAACAGGCCTAACATTATTACCTTCTCCTTGGATCATTTTCTAAAGTACCAATCAAAGGCCTTTTTAGATCCAAACCATAGGGATAACAATTGCAATGTATTTGTTCCAGATATCAGCAGATACATTTCTTAAATCTGTGAAATCATGAAATCTTTACCACAAAGCATATGCTGCCAATTTAAATGTGTAAATGCTTATTAAATATTACCAAAACAGGACAAAATAAGAAACAACTATTTTGAATGTTCTGGTCTGAGGTAAATCTGTATTCTCCAAATAAACTTTCTGACTCGTCAAAAAAAGATTGCTATTATTCATTCTAAGCACAGTACAGTTCTTGTCATGTAGTGACTTGCACTAACATTGGCATAAACAAAAAAAAATGAAGTGAAAGGTAGCCTTCATTTTCTGTAATATAAAGAAGCAATGGATTAACAACGAAGAGAAGAACAGGAATACTATATAGAGAAGAAGGCAGAACAATAGAAATAAAAAGCAACACAATATAGTTAACAGCCTTTCAAAAATTGTAAAGCAATAAGCAATGTTGACAACCAAGTGAGAAATAAAAACTGACCCCTTCTGCCCCCTACAGTTTGGTTGGATATCAAGATGTTTAAGATGCAAGACGCAGAAATAAAAATGGGAGGTTAATCCTGAACATCAAATGACAGTTTTTCATTTATTCACTGGATAATCCGTAGTAATTTGCTTTATTTTGCCAGCACTGGTTTTAAAGTTTTCGTTACTGCATTTTATAAAATCAATACTCTATATTATAGCTATCATACTGAATTTCTATCTTCTCTCTCTGGAATCCTCAGTCCCTGAGTATAGTGACCTCAGAGCTCACAAGCTTTTCTTTTTTTATAGTTGTGTACCATTTCAGATAAAAGCAATGGAGATCTTTCTGACAAAGCATGGTCTACATCAGTAAAACAGCATTAGATAGCAAGACATCACAGAAGAAATGCTTTAAAGAAATGCATTTAGTTTATTTTACTTTTATATCCCCAATGCTAGAATTATGAATGTCAAAGTACACCAATTATTTAAAATGCTAAAAGGAAAAACTAGCTGCCCACATGGGCAACCATAACCCCCTACAATCCATTTTCCTGATGTTTCATCCTGCCAGCATTCTATTCTGCCATACATTTTTTAACTTTGCACATGGAATCTGACTATGCAGCACCGCCACTTCAACTTTGGCCTTGGCTTGGCTCCTTTAAAAAAAACAAGCTTTAAGGTCAAAACCAGAATTATAAATCATTTTTCCCCAGCAGCTGCTTTTTGCATTCTGCATTTATAGAAACTGCTTCTCTTCCTTACACACTTTTGTCTTCATGGAATACCATGTGTTGTGTTATAGGGAGAGGGACCCTGCAACCCCCCATTTGATGTAAGAAAAATTAGTGAATAAGAACCCCCCTGGTTAGGAGACTGGCCCACGGTCCTTCCTGGTGCATCTCCAGCAGCAATCAGTGCGCTGAAACAGACCTTCCTTCAGTATTTCCCTCCACACTTCCTCTGTCACCCACGGATTATGTCCCCCCACACACACACGTTTACCGTGGGCGCCCGCCTCTTTCGGAAAAATCCTTGCTCGCCTCAGAAGAACTACTTCCACCTATTGTGTTGTGGGCAACCCCAGCCGGCTTCCTCCAGCCGCCGCAAAACGCCGGGTCCAGCCGCCGCCGCTCCCCCAATGGACCCAAGGCGCGACGAGACCCCCCCCGACCGCACCCCTTCCTCTTCCCTTCCTCCTCCTGTGCGCTGCCCGCCCACCTCCCCTCCCCTCCCCTCGAGCTCAGCAAAGCCGTCCACGGGACGTTTGGGATGGGAGGAGAGACTGAATTGACGAAAGCCCTTTCCCCTTTGTGCATGTGTGGCGGGACGGCTCTCCCTGGCTGAGCAGATCCCCCCTCCCCGAGCAGATCCCCCCTCCCCGCAAACAGGGGCAGCCCGAGCAGGCCGGGAGCGCTCTTTGGCCCCAGAGCTCCGGCTCTGCCCTCCCACTTTCCCTCCTCCTCCTTCTCCTCCTCCTCCTCCAGGCGGGTTCTGCAGTCGCCCGATTCCGGGAAAGTCCTCCCGCCCTCTAATAGCAGCAGCAGGAGAAAGAGGAAGGGGAGGCTGCCCCCCTCTAACTCTCCTCTTCCCACCCTTCCTCCAACAATGAGGACTAGAAACGCGACTGGGCTGTTACTGCTGCGGCTGCTGCAGGCGAGGGGGAGGAGGGGGCGCCCCGCCCCTGTTGAGCCCCTTGGGACCGGCCTCTTTCGGGGAGGGGGCGAGGAGGAGGGGGCACCTGCAGGATGGATGGGTGGGTGCGGGGGGGATCGCGGGCGGGGCTCACCTTGCGCTTCCTGGTTTCGGCCGAGCCGCTCCACACGAAGCACTGGTAGATCACCCGCAGGTTCTGCTTCCAGTTCTCCACCTTGAAGCCGGTCACATGGCAGCACCCGGCGGCCGGCGGACTCATCTCCGACCCCCCCACATCAATCCGCCCGCCCCGCCGGCCCGGCTTCGGCTGCTACGGCGAGGCGGGGGAGCTCCGCGGGGCTGTGGGAGGGGGGGAAGAGGGGTCTTGGAAACCCCCCCTCGCCGAAGAGGGGAGGCGAGGAGAGGAGGAGGCGGCGGGTCTCCTTCTCCCGCCGGAGGGGCCACTGCGGGCCGCCCCCCCTCCCTGGCGCGCTCCCTCAGGGCGGCGCGGCCGACTGCAGTGCCGGGGAGCGGCCGCCCGCCTGCTTCCTCCCTCGCCTCGCCTCGCCTCAACCCCGCCCCCGGCTGCTGCGGCGGCGGCGGCGGCTGCTGCTCCTGCCGCTGCCGCCGCCGCTTCGAACAAAGCGCCGAGACGGCAGCGGCGCACAAAGCTGAGGGGAAGGCGGCGAAGCGCCTGAGGAGAATCTCCCGAGGAGAATCGCCGCTGCCGCCGCCGGATTGCGCGCTACTACCTCATGGAGGCCTCGGGGGAGGCGGCAGCGAGGGAGAGGGGGAAGCCCTGGCAGCCGCGGGCGACGAGGGGTGTGTGCTGGTGCGGCCGCTGTGGCAGCCTCTTCGCCGCTTCCCTCCCTCGAGCGGAGCTCGGCTCTCCTGTCTCTTTAAATCGTGCTTCGTCGCCGTGCCCCCCCCCGCCGCCTTGAATGAGCTCGTCCTCGGTTAAGAGAGCGCGCGGCAGGCTCTGCTCAAGCGCCGCCGCCGGGCCCGAGCGGGACAAACCAATTGGGAAAGGAGTGGGGGGGTAAGGTAAGGAGGAGGAATGGAGGGAGGGAGGAGTGGAAAGAGAAAAAAAGGAGGAAAAAACGTCGGCCCTGCCTGAAAGGCGAAGAGAACCGCGGATTGGCGGCGCGGGGCGTACGTCCCGTCTCTCGGCTGCTTCTCATTGGCAGTCGCCGCCTTCCCTTACCGCGGGATGGAGAGGGGGACGCGAGAAGAGGCGGGTTGAGAGCCCCTTTGATTGACAAAGGAAGTTCTGGCGACGGCGAAAGGGGCGGGAGAGAGAAGGAGGGCACGGATTGGTGAAGCCGCCCGCCGCTCTCGGATCTGAGCAGCGTGCGTGGCGGTGGATTGGCTAGGAGGAGGGTCACCGGGGTAAGCGCCGCCCCCGCCGAGCGCCAGTCGAGACGGGCGGGGGCGAGCCACCCAGTCAGCCAGCGGGCTGGGCTCCTGTCACATCCGCTGGAGACTCTGCAGGTTTTCGGTTTCCCCAGTGATTCCCTGCAGGGAGGGTGGAGCTGCGCGGGCTCAGCCTGATGCGGCCCCATTGACTCCGCTCGACAGCCTTGCCCAGCCCAGATCCTTCAGCCGCAGAGCCCAGGTCCGCTGTGCCAACGCGGACACGTGCGATTCCAGGACTGCGTTCA
>JANHZU010000104.1:111827-122152 GCA_032468055.1 Acrochordus granulatus
GGGGCTGGTGGTGGTGGGTGGGGCGGGGCTGGCAGGGGACCCCGCCCCATTAAAGTGCGCCAATGGGGTGGGAGGCTGGGAGGGACGAAGGGTTTTAGGCATGCGGGTCTCTCTTCGTGGGCTCAGACCGAGCGGCGTCGGTAGGTCGCGTGGAGCCGCCGCCAGGAGCCCCTGGATATGCCTCGCGGCTGCGCCCCGGAACACCTGCGCCTTTCCTGCCGTCTCACCTGCGCGCTGGGCCGGATCTGAACCCGGACGAGTCGCACCCCGCAGCCATGTCGCTCCCCAAAGGTAAGCAGGCGCATCCCTCTCCGGGCTGCGCGCCTCCCGACTCGGCTCCGGAGTCCCCCGGGTCGTCAGCCGGGCGAGCGCCCGTCGCGAGCGGAAGAGCGAAAGAAGAAAGCCTCGGGCTCGGATCCCCTGTCGCCTGGCGCGCTGTCCGGAGGCGAGGCGTCCGGAGGTCGTGCGAATCGTGCAGCGCAGCCTTGCAAGTGGGTGGGTTATTCCGGAGGGCTGGGTGTCCGGGCACGGGGTCGAAAGAAGGTGGGCGGAAGGGAAAAGCCGAGCCTTGCTTGGACTTTGGTGCAGGGTGTGATGGTCACGGCCTTTCTTCGGGTGGGTGGGTGAGTGGGTGGCAGAGGGTCTCTCAGCATCTGGGCATCCCACTTCATCGAGTTCTTATGTTAAATAGTGTCCTGGGTGCATCAAAGGATAAGTCATGGGCTAACTGGACAGGAGGCACAGCTCTCCCCAGTGAATTAAGTTGAGCAGGTTGTTTGAGGGCTTAGCTTGGTGAGTTATGCTCTTAATCATTGCTGTGGTGTGGCTGGTTTGGGAGAGCTACCTTGGATGACCCAGCTGTGGGTCATTGTTTTTTATTGTTTAGATTTTGTCGTGTTATTATCCACACCTTGTTGGGGCACATGAGTAGAAGACAGGTTGCCCAGAATAATTGTAAAAAATCCTTAAAAATTCAATTTTTTGGGGGGGGTGATGCTCAGTTCCATTTCCCTTTCTATACAGGATCCCAGGTTGTATTCTTCACCTCAGGGTTTTTCCAGCTTGGTGGCTGTGGGAATTCCAGGTGCAACATACGTGGTTGGAAGAAAGCCACTCCCCGCACTGCTATGATAAACCTAGCCCACACAATTGGGTGCCATAATTTATTTTGCAAGTCTTAAGATACTAAGAGTTTGGCTTGGAATTTTCTGCAAAGAGATTCTGTATTTAAGTTGAGGAAAACACTGAAATTTTACTGAGCTTTTGTATTTGGTCCCATTATTAGATATAACCAAGTCAGTGTCAACTTCTAAGGACCACATAGACAGATCTTCTTCTGATGTGTCCTGAAGGGCAGATTTCAAAATTAAAAAACAATGATCACAGGTATGGAAATATATTTTAGAAAAGGAACTAAAAGTCTGCATTTACACCTCTTCTCAAATGGATGGCTCTCTGAGTACACTGGATTTACCTCTTGCTGTATATTATGGGTGTTGAAGTTCATTATACCCTCTTGGGGAAGATCACCTGGTACAATCGATTTGGAATAAAATCGAATGCATCAACCATTTTTGCAAACAGTGGGGAAGCCCCAGACTTATTCTTTTGTTTAGAATTCTATCTTGCTGAATTGAACAGGTTTATTTTCAGAAAATAAGAAGCTACAATTATTTCTCAGCTAATAAAAAATGCACAATATCAAATTTATTACTTCAAATTATTTTTCGAGCCTGCCTAAAAATAACCAAGGTTTCTCAGGGAAGTTTATAAAAGCTTCTTTTGACTTGAACAAATCCAAGACTAGAACAATGTAGTGCTGGGTAAGAGCCAGGAAGCGCAACTTTACCAAAGTCCTAAAATTCAGTTGATTTTTTTTTTAAAAGATTTAGCATTTGTATAACATTCAGGGGAATAAATGCAGCTCGAGCTATAATATATTGCTCTGAAATAAATACCTATGTATATTGATTCCGAGGTATATGGTATCTGTGTAGGAATCTCTTTGGTGTAATAGTTAATAAACTGAAAGTGAAGCTTCTTAATTTTATTTTAATCAGACATATTCCTTCAGTCTGTTTTTTTCATTTCCTCCAAGGTGAGGAAGTGACCTGAAGCTCTTGGAAGATGATTTAGGTTTAGAAATGGATACCTGGCTAAGTAGCATCATCACTTCACCAGCCTCGTCAGATCTGCAAAAACTATGGCTTGTCAGAACCTGATTAAAACTTGAATGAGAAATCCTTACATTGAAATGGAATTCTGAAAAAGAAAACATCCTAAGAGTGATGTTTCCATCCTGAGAAAAGTGAAGAATTTGAGAATTCAACTCCCAGAATTCACACCAATGGCTATGCTGGCTGTGGAATTTTGGGAGTTGAAGTCCATATACCTGGAAATTCCCAAGGTGGGGGAAGTGTGTCCTAGAGCAAAACTGGCACACAGGAAAGCATGTTTTATTAAATTACATTAGGAGTGACACTCCATTGGGAGGAGACTTTATTTTTTTTGTTTAAAAGCTGACAAATTTATTAGGGTTTAATCCAGTGCTGTGGCCCCTTCTTGGAAATTTGCACCAATGGTAGATGTTTTTGCATGGCAATTTCTTTTGGCCAAATCTTTGGCTTGGTGATGACACCAAGATGCAGATGTATGTTTTCTGCTGTTATCAAAGGCTGTGGAAGGGTATCTTAAAGCATCTCTGAACATGAGGTACTCTAGCACAGGAGTGTCCAGCCTTGGCAGCTTTAAGATTCCTGGCTGAGGAATTTTGGGAGTTGAAGTTCACACATCTTAATGCTGCCAAGGTTGGATAACTTTGCTTTAACAAGCCCAATAACCCCCACACCCCTGGTGACAACAATCAGACTATGAGCTGAGAGGTGAAATACTGATGTTATTTCAGCCTGTTTTGGTGGGACAGGCAGGTGGGTTTGTGCTTTGATTTGGCACGCTTGTCTGTGTGTCTGCTTCATATGATGGTGAGTGGAATAGAAGTTGGCCAATGTTTGCAATTAGTCTTTCTGCTCTCTTAAATTGTAAGTTGGTTTGTTCCCCACCTCCTTAGGGAGGTGGTACATGTGGCAATCATCTGGGAACCCCTGATACTAGGACAGCATAAAGAAGAAGTGTTGAACATCTGGGCAAAATTACTCCAGAAGTAGACAAAAGATTGAGCTGAAACTATTGATCGGGTAATCTTAGGGATTTTCAACTTCTTGGATTAAACTGGAAAAAAGCTTTTTTTAAAAAAAATAAACTGGGTGGTGGTGAAGATCTATCACCACAGTTCTGGTGCAAGACTCAACAAGGACCTGACATTTATTCCTATTGTCTTTTGATTGACACTGAATGTCAACGTGATATTTGCTTTTTTTAAAGAAAAAATTTAAAAGGCAAAAATCTGCTCTCCTCTGGAATTGATAGATCTCTTTTCTTGGCCAGATTTATTGTTATTAATATTTCAGCCACTGGAGTTTCTCCGCCGCTGTTTATGGTAAGGCAATTTATTAGGGAAGGAGGAAACCATCAAAGGGTAAGAAATTTGGAGGAGAGTTTAGAGTAGCCAAAATTGGAAGGAAGTTGGTAGTGCCTTTTTCAACCCATGCATTTTATTAAAAGGCAAAAGCCTAAAGGTGATTTTAGGTTGCAGGAAGGATCAAAGAACAAAGAAAATATGGATTTTTATGGAAAAGATTTTGCTTCTTGCTCCTTAATCGAAATTCTGTAAAATAAAGATGGAGAATCTGTAGTGTTTTTCAGAAGTTATTGAGCCCAGGATCAGGTTTTGCTGGTGGCAAATGATCAAGGATGATGGGATTTTAATCTAGCAATGGCACGAAGACCAGAGCGGTTTAGAGTGAATTTTAGAAATAGAGGCATATAGAGGAGAAGTGCTGATCATTCTGTAGGCCAGTGTTTCCCAATCTTAGCCATTTTAAGATGTGTGGACTTCAGCTCCCAACTTCACTGGCTGGAGTTGAAATCTACACATTTTAAAATGACTAAGGTTGGGAAACACTGTAGTATATGGGCCATGTTGGCTATTTGGAAAGCCTTAAAGCTCAAAGAAATATAACCAGGACACCACGCAAATAACGGGGGGCTGAATTTGTTAAAGTCATGGATTTGGATCTCTACATGCCATAGTTGCATCCTGCAAATTGGGTAACTACAAACAGACCCACGACCTGTCTTGAAATGGGATACCACATTTTATGGAACAAAACTGTAGTCGGTGGGATGGTTGCAAACGGTCGGCTGGACGGAAATCCCAGCTTTGTGTTTGCAGCTGATGAAAATGATCTCTCACTCACTCAGGCACACACAAATCCATGCACACTTTAGGGGAATGTCCTTTGGGATTAAAGTTGGAAAAATATGTTGTGATTCATTAATTCCTTCACATCAAAGGTGGGGAAATCCTTTCAAGTGCTTGGTTAATGACTGCAGAGCTACAAACGGCACATTGCTTGCATAGTTAGGTTTAATGGAGTAATTGCTATTTACGTAACTGACTTTGCAATAGGGCATATTTCAGTTTTCTCTCTGCCCAGTTTGCTTGAAGCTGCTTAGGTGGACCAGTGCTCGGTCACCTGGGGTTGCAGTGGCCATATTTTCTTGGAAAAAAAAGATAAAGGACCAACCTGAAAAAAGGGCAAGTCTGAGACATTTGTAAAGATTAAAAAATATACTGTATATTGTTTATGTTGATAACTTTGCTTTACAAAGGAAGATTCAGAAGCAAAACCAAGGTAAACTTTATCAAAAACGCATATTCTGATAAAAAGGTATTCATGGTTCTTTACATTCTTTATTAAATTTCTCTGCCATCTGTCTCACTATCTAAAGCGACTCTGTGCAGCTACCAATCCAATAAAATCATAAATATAAGAACATTAACAAGAATGAGATAAATAAATTATATGTAAAATGTATTTTCAAAAGACGATTCCACTTAATTTTTTTTTCAGGCGAAGGTGCAAGGCTGTGCATTTGGTGATCCCAAATGTACAGTCAGTGTGGAATGAGCCAAAGAAAGGACAAAAATGAGTTTTGCGAAAGAAAGAAATCTGAAGGCCAGGTTTTTGAAATAAGGGACCATCGTCTTGAATAAAGGATCTGTGGTCACTGTATCTTTGGTGCAAAAATATTTATTATTCTAGACAATCATCCTGGAGGTATTTTTGAAAAGATGAACAGATTTTTAAGTCTGTTTTTTGCTCTCCAAGACTGCTGCGAAAAAGCAGGCCACTTTATGACCTTGTCCCACTGAGGTCAATTGTCAGTGGGTGCAAACTCGCAAACATGAATGGGCAGGCAGATGATATGGGCACGTACCAGCAAACATAATACTGTAGTTTAATTTTCGAAGCTAGTCATTATTGGGAAAAAATGGTTGGATTTGTATCTCCCAATCGAAATAAAATAAGGGATATGGACCCTACCCAGTTGCATGTTTTGAGATATTTCAAAATATGCTAATTTTAATGATACTGAAGCCGTATTTGGATTTGTGTGTGAACGTAGCGTTGAAACCACATGAGAGCTGTAATTGTGTGCTGCTTGCTAGAAGGAGGTTTTATTCAGCTTGTTGGAACTTCCTGAAAAATACTGTGCATGTTCTGGTGAAATGTTTAGGTTTTGTTTTGTTTTTTTTGAGTCAATGTAGCTGGAGAAAGTTTTCCTTTTTTTTTTCTATGCCTGAATTTGTTGCATGCTTGAGGTTGTTGAAAGCTCAGATGATTTAAACTGCTTTTGATACAGTTGCGCAGTGTGAAAAAGCAAACAAAATGCATGTGCTAGTTTGTATCCAGTTTTCAGATGTTATATGTGTAAAATCTGCAAAAACCCTGCAAAGCCTCCAAACTCTCAAAGGCTTTCTAATTTCTTTGTATAATGTGTGGGGCTTTCATTAAAATGCAAGCCAGATAAATGTCTTTCCCTATCCTAAATAAATCCTAGATGTCCTTCCATTTAGGGCAACAGAAGATGTGTAAATCAACCCGTTTTATGCCTTTCTTAACTTCCACAATTCCAACAATGCTGCTGTTTTATGGCCTGGATGTGCTGGTAATCTGAATTATTTTGTTATGTATTCAATTAAATTCTTGTCTGTTTAGTCTTCCTTTTCACATGAGGTTATGGCATAAGCAGATGAGCAAGCTACAGGTCATGCTCCTTTACAGGTGACAACTTAATATTAAAAAAACCCCAATACAAACACTTTACAGTCAAAGAGACCTGGACTTTAACCTCATGCCTTGCAGAGGAGTTTACAAGATGCAAAAATGTCTTCTTTTGCTTCTCGTATCAGGGATACAGAAATATCTTGATTTATGACCATAACTGAGTCTGCAACTACAATAATAAGTTGTTAGGATCGTAAGTAAAAGAGTCCTGTAACTGGACCTGATTTTTTGAATTTTATTTTTTTTTTTTTGTGGTGGATGTTAAGTGAATAAATTTTCCCCAATGGTATTTTTTGGCCAAAAAATGGAAGTCATTGTAGGAAACCAGCATTAAATATTGCAAATTGGGTCATGCGACCGTGGGACGTTGCAAATGGCTGTAAAGAGGAGCCAGTTGTCAAGTACCTAAAATGCAATCACGGGAAGGGCATACAGTTGTTGTAAATTGGGAAAGGATTGCATGTAGCTTTGGGGGGGGTGCATCAAGACTTTGAATGGTTTTAAGCAACCAGTCCTACATTGAGGACTCCCTGTCATTTATTTATTTGCTGTCTTGCTTCAGTGGGCCTTGCTCTTAAGTCCCCAAAGGAAGGAACTCAAGCTGATCGAGACTTTGGCCCCTTTAAAGATCTTACATGAGTTGAGGTCCAACGCGGCTGGAGACTCATACGGAGATCTTTCAGGTTCATCAAACCAGCATTGCCAATTTGCGTTGGCAGTGATTTTTAAAGCTCCCGATGTTGCTAGCCAGAGAGTTGAGCCTGGATGCATTCTCTGTGCAACACCATTGTGCTGTAGTCCTCATGTCGGAGTTTGAACCTTCTTTCCAATGGGACTGTGAAGCTGAACAGGTTTCTGCGAGGGCTTTCCCTACCCCTCCATGTGGCTAGTCTGTTCATGCTTTTAAGTGGAGAGAGTTCAGATTTGCATTTCCTGTATAAGGGGTGTGTCTGTGTGCATCTCTGCACAAGTCTCTTATGAATGAGTCTGTCACATTTCTGAGCCACTACTGGCACGCATGCCAGCCTGACCTTTGGGCAAGAATGCGTTGTAAGCGGGATGAGATACAGAATGAGTTGCCTTAGGGTTGTCGCGCAGGAAGGCCCTCATGATTTTGAAGGCTGCCAAGTTGAAATGTAAGCAAAGGCTTCCCTGTGTCTTTGGGATGAAAAAATGCAGGAGTGAAAAACCAATTGTGGTTGGGAACTCTACCATTGTTTCTCTGTCCCATTTGAGGGATCAAATTCTTGGACTTTATCGTGTTTTACCAGCCCTAAGTTTCTGGGAAACATCTCATTTTTGGGTGCAAGACCCTAGAAAGAGAAGGGCTTCCAGTCTTCTCCTCAAGCAGTTGTGTGGAACCGTGCTTGTACAAAAACTTCCACTGACCGTGCTATGTTTCTTGAGCTCCAGCTGTTTTAGTCTGGAGCAAAGGATGCTTAGGGGGAACATGAGAAGAGGTATTCTTGCAGGGTGTAGAAAGAAGGAACACAGAAGAGGCCTTCCTCTTTCACAACATGAAAATGCAAGTTCCTTGCAGCTACAGGAGAGGAGACTCAAAACCTACAGAAGGAAGCATGGCTGTACCAAAGTTGAAGTTAAACAATGGCATTGGTTGTCATGGATCATCACCAGTTTAGGTGCTGTTCAAAAGGATGAGATAAAATCAAGTTAGGTGAGGTTGCCTACCTTCTCCTGAATCATGGGCTTCCAAGCTGTTGAGGAGAATCTGGGGGCCACCATGACCACCCAACTGCCCCGCTTGTGGCTTTCACAGATGCACAGCATGTTGAGTGACTCTTTCCTAGTGCCTGATGGAAATAAGAAATGCTCTTATGTTCTAGTACAACCACCACTGCAAAGCTATAGGATTTCTCCATTCTGCAGTTATGTTCTAGATCCAGAAGTTCAAGGACCATGAACAAAGATGTCCACATTTTTTTGATAGTGATAGGTTTTGCATAGTCACTTGGCCTATGCCATTGGGGTTTACATGATTTCTTTGTTCAGACTCTGTCCATCATCTGCTTTTTGCATGCCTGATGGGAACAGATGCTGGAAGCCCAGATGGAGCACCTGGAATAGAGATGTGCAGATGTTCTTGGAAATGATTATTTCTTCTCCAGATCACACCAACCGTTGGGCATGCTGAGATATAAGAAGTGATGGAAGACCAGCATTGATGTTTTAAATGGGATTCCTATGTTGTAAAATGACCTAAAGTGACCTCTATCTTTTAGTAAAGCTTCCAGGATGGAGCTATTCCACCACGCATCCATCTTCATTGTCATTTAATTGGCTGGTCTGGGGCCAAAGTACTTAATCAATTGTTTATTTAGTCTATTCATTTTATGGCTACATAGTGGCCATCCTGGTTTCTACTGTAATTCAGTTTTGTCCTTTTAACAGCTTATGGCAGACCACCAGGGATAGACAAGCAAAATAAGTGAGTGAATTGGAGTAGCTGAAATTTCAGAACACTCTACCAGGAATAATTGAATTTCAACCTAACTTAAGGCTTGTAGAAGCAAAGAAGGTCCTCTGTCCTGGAGTTAAATGGCTAGTCACCATACCCAGCTTATTTGGAAAAAGGAAAAGTTGTGTCGTGGTGGAGAGAGGGGGAAGGAGCAGATTTTTTTTGTTTTTCTTTAATTTTCAGGTGGAAATTAATAGGACATCAGTGTCCGCACACGTATGATGTCTAGTCATGCCGGCCACATGACCATGGAAGCGTCCCAGGACGAACGCTGGCCCTTCGGCTTGGAAACGGGGATGAGCACCGCACCCTAGTCGGTCACGACCAGCAGGGTCACCTTTACCTTTACCATATCTGGGCTGCATCTCTCTTCAGCCAAAGCCGAGAGAGCAGGAAAGGCATCATTTTCTCCAGCTCGTTGCTGCCTTCAAGCGGCATTTTGAGCTTTTGCACCCGAGATGTGGAACCCCAGCAACCAAAACACAAGGCTGATTTGATCGTATCATGAATACGCTCAATCGTTCCTGGGTTGCAGAAAACCCCAGGGATCCTTCTGCCCATTTTCAGCACTGAAATTGCTTGATCAGGGAGGTAATGGATTCCGCCAAAGGAGGGATGCCAAGGATTGCCTTTGAAGCCCCATGTAATGGGACGGGAAACGGTGCTTATCTGGGACGAGAGCCGTCGGTTAGCCCAACATCCAAACGACCTTTAACGCCCTCGTATTCGTGGTTGAGAGCAGTGGTTGAAGTCTGGATTCGGAGGTCCCGGTTGCAAAGGGTAGGACTCGAGGACAATGAATGGGGCATTATTTCTGGGAAGGAAGTCTTGTTTTGGAGGCTGCAAGAGGCGGGAAACCCAAAGACCGACCAGAAAAGGCGGAGCTGTGCTGGAAATGGGCTCAGGACTTTCTGAAGATAAAGGCTGCCGGCAGCCGGACCCTGTTTTTTATGAGATTGAGATTTTCTCACCCTTCTTGGGCTTGGCGAGCATCTTCTTCAGGCTGAAAGCGTTTCAGTTCTGCATTTTCTGAAGCACAGGCTCCGTTAGACTTTCAAGACTTTTCTCCCCCCCCCCAAGAATACTGAGATCCGTTTTTCTTTTAAATTGGAGCCAGCTACTTCTTTCTGTGTGTTGGCTCGGTTTGCATTTTGGAGAGGAGGGGAGCCCATTCCCTTTGGTTAGTGGCGCTGCACGTTTATTGAAGTCTGTTTCATGTTTTAAAAAAAGCTCCAATGTTTGTTTGTTTTAAAAATACTCCAGATAAATCTCCGTTACTTGGGGGTGGGGGAGGAAGGGGGAACTGGAGGTGGGAGCTGCCTCCCTCTTGCATGGCTTTGAGAAGCCCTCTTGCTGAGTGAGACGCAAAATATTTCAGGTTCAGATACTTTATTGGCCAAGCATGGTTAGACATGCAAGGAATTTGGCAGCCCTCGGTATACTTGCAAGACAGCAGTAAATAAAATAATAGCAAATAAAGGAAATATGTGTTCAGCAGTGAAGTGTGGATTCCAAGTATGCAGCCAGTAGAAAAGGAATGTAGTAAAGTGTAGAATTAGAACCACGATCTATTGATGAGTATATATACGCCTCAGAATTTCTGGGTTAATTTAGAATTTTAATTTAGAATTCTTGGCACTTTGCGTCCTGTCATGTAG
>JANHZU010000104.1:127291-144259 GCA_032468055.1 Acrochordus granulatus
GGATGCTATCCAACCGTCTCCTCCTCTGCCGTCCCCTCCTCCTCGTCCCTTCAATCCTTCCCAGAATCACAGTCTTTTCTTGATTGTTTTTAAACCCAGATTCAAAAACCACTTGTGGGAACGGGCAAGCGCATCTGGTCTTCGTCTCCTTCCTCCGTGCGGCTGGCTTTTGGCATTCTAGCGATAGAAGGACCTCTAGTGGTTCTGATCATCCTTGAACTGGAAGGTGGACGTCTGGAGCGGGCTGACATTCACGCGGGGCCAGGAAGCCTCTGCATTAGGACAGGGTTGCTTCTCGGAACCCAGCGGGTTTCCCAGGCACACAAACCTAAGATTGGTCCATTGGTTGCAAAGAAACGAGACCAAGCCACATCCATAGGAAAAATGCTGGAATGGTCAGGGTCTCAAACTGTGTTTCTCAAGCGTGCCAACTTGTGCCTTGGCTGGATTTCAGCTCCCAGGATTTGGCTTCCACACAGGCTCTCTGACGGATGTGCCAGCACGAAACCTGACAACAGTTTTGCAAAAACGTTGCTGGCCTAATGGAAGCACTTCCTCCGTGGACCCTTCCCTGCTTGCAATCAACCCAGCTAGTTTGTGTTTTTTTTCCACAACTGCTCTGTTCTAATCTCCCCTCTCTTCTCTTACAGATCCCAAAGGATCGTTAGAAAAGCGCAAAGTTGGTAAGTTAGGTCTACGTTTTATTTTTTTAAAAACTCTTCCGCCACTGAAAATGGCTTGTTTGGCATACCCAAAATATCTGAACCAAAATTCTTCGTTTTTGGAACCTGTTTTCGCCCCAGCTTTCCTACGACCGACAGGTGTTTATCCTGCCCGCCTATTTCTATCATCTCAGCAGCCCTGCGAGGTAGGCTGGGCCGTGAGACGGTGATGTCCATGCAACAACAGCTGGAGTGGAACAAATGTTGGATTGGATGGGGTCTTCATAGCCGACCCCTTGCTCTCCTTTAGTTCTCATAGTCCTGATTCACTCAAGCGATTTATTTTTGATTTGGTTTGGCACATAACTCGGCCATCGATGTGTCTTTTTCAAGAAACCACCATTGAACAAGCTGTAGCTTAGCGCCGTAGATGGACAGTCACCTTGTACTCCTGAGCAGGTTTGTTCTTTAAAATGCCCTTTTTCTTCCAGGAACCAAGAAGAAAAGGCCACCCATTTTAAGAATGCCATCGGACAACAAACAGTCATCTGTCCCGCCAACGTAAGATCCATGTCACCTCGGTTTAGAGAACTCTGCCAAGTGAAAGCTGAAACGTAGTTTGGCTGAAGCCCAGTTTGAAGCAGCGTCCCCACGATGCTGAAAGATCGAGAGGCAATACTAGCATTTTTGAAAGGGGAGAAAAATCAGAATCTATATAAGCCAAGTTTGTTTCTCCGGACCTCCGTTTAGGGAGCTTCAGATGGAACGGAGAAAATGTTATTTCAGACGCCGCAAAGTCCGTTGTTTCTGAGTCAGTCCGGACAATTGGCGTAATTTATATCCGTGGCTTAATGAGATAATTGATGTCTTCACATAATTTGCCTCAATTTGTGACACTGGCGTGGTTCGCTGACGTCAGTTCCGTGATGGAAACTGAGGTCCACGTCTCAACTAGGCAGCTGCACAACCGACACCAGTCACGCTGATTGGGCTCCCTGCCCCCCTCCCCAAACAGTCTGTCAGATGCAAGTTTTGCGGTCACGGAAGAGCATGAGAAAGGCATGAATTGCGGCTTCATCTTGGGTTGTTGCTGACTTGCCCGCTAATCCTGCAATTGGTGGAATATGTTTTTATCTTGTGTGATCTTTTTCCTTGCTGGGGTTTCAAGCACTGAGTTTTATTGGAATGTCTTCTCCCAAACCATTTTGGGGACTGAATTGGATTTTTTTGCTTGCTTGTTTGTTTCCTCTGCAGACCTCCAAGGAACTTGGATTCCAGGACTTTCATTACCATTGGAGAAAAGGTAGAACTTCTTCTCATCCTAGTGCCCCTCCATGCATTTGACCTTTTCTTCTGCAAAATTCCTTGATTTGTTGCTTATCTTGTGCTTTTCGTAATTTTAAAAAGACAGTGATAAGGAGAGGCTCACGAATGCAAGGACATGGGTTGCGATAGAGATCCCTCCATGCAAGTGTTTTTTTGCATGGACAAAGCTAGTGTGTAGGTTGTGAATCGGGACTAAATCGAAGGTGTGGAGGTTTCTTGGTCTTCCTGTTGAGGCTCTCCTCCTGGTCTCTTAATATGACAACAGAACAAGGTTGCTTGTTCACAATGTCCCTGAGCAATTGCTCAGTTTTTACTTAGCAACGTAAGTTCTCACATTTGTGGCCTATAGACCAATGATGTTCAGACTTGGCAACTTTATGATGTATGGACCTCAGCTCCCAACTTGCTGATCGGGGAGTTCTGAGAATTGAAGTCCACACATCTTAAAAGTTGCCAGGTTGGACAAGCACTGCTGTAGACCACGAGTGCTAGCTTTGTGGGGTGTATCAGCCTTGTGCCGATCATAGTTACCTCGAGCCATGGGTTGGTGCGTGTGAGATCCACCTCACCCCAGGAAGCTTGTTGGATAACACCTACGAAACCACTGGAATTGTTAATGGTTCTTTCTAAGGGCTTCCAGTTTGACACGCTGATAGATAACCAGCTCTCCTCTTGGGTAGCTCTGTTTTCTGTTGAACCTGATCTCCGTGTTCTTCTGAATCTCCTCCTCCTCCATATTCCTCTTTGTGGGACTGACCTGACTGGATTACAGTGGGTCGCTTGAGGTCACCTTCTCCCTTCCTCCCAACGGCCTTTTCCGTTCCTGCCTTTGCAAGCTTTCCGTTGGCTATGGGATGACCCAACTTGGACCCTCGGGAGTTTGAGTGACCCTCGCGCTCCCATCGGCTAGAAATAGCTGGTGGTTTCTCGTTACAAGCTGCCCTGTCAACTGTATATCGTTGGAGGAATATTGACCTTAGTTTTAGGAACAGAGATTAGAGAGCTTCGTTCTTCCAAGTGGGAATGACATCAGATGTAGCGTTCGGTGGCTGAAGTTATCTGAGGCTTTCCCCCCGGATCTCTTAATATTTTCTTCGCCCTGCTTAGCAGGCATCCTGCCAGTTTGCTGTGACTTTCCTGTAAGCTGGAATTACAATTAGCTCCTTTATGCTTAAGAGGGAATCAAAGAATGTTTTATTAAATTTCACGGCGAGGTTCTGTTTCCTCTGCCCTCAGCGGCGAGGCAAAGCTGCTCCTTTTTCCCGCAATGACAACAAGGGGGATTGTTTATGAGTGGGTTAGGGGATCCGTTGGCTTGGGGGGCACCTTGGGAATTTTCCGAGGGCCTTTGTGGAAACTCTCAAAATGAGGCCCACAAGTTGCCTGTTCGCTAAAGAGCTGCAATGGTGGAGAGGCCAAAACGGCTCCTCCAGATGATTCCTGCCACTCCTCGGACCTCTTTCGGGCGGACCTTCAGGCAGAACTGTGAGGCTTAGCAACCCCTCTTTCTACATCCCTAAGAAGACCCCAGAGCCATTCTCGAGAATAAAGACCGTGCTGAAGAGTTGGTGTTGCTTTGGGGCAAAAACTGGAAGTCCTTAGAAAGAACGTTCTTCTAGGGGTTTCGTAGGCATAATCGAGCAAGCTTGCAAGGGTTCTCACCTACTAAGCCATGATGGTGCAAGGCTCATCACACGAAGCTCACACTCGTGGTCTACAGCAGTGCTTTTCAAGCTTGGCAACTTTCAGATGTGTGGTCTTCAGTCCCCAGAATTCCCCAGCCAGCATGTGTGGATTTCTGCTTCCAGAATTCCCTGTACAGCCTGTTGGAAGATGAAGTCCATACATCTGAAAGTTGCCAAGCTTGAACGACACAGGTCACAACCGTGGCAACGCTCAGATGTGTGGTCTTCAGTTCCCCAAAGAACCTGACTGAGCATGTGCAAGTCAGAACACCGTTTTTTCCCCTTTTTAATGATGTTTTTGTGTAATTTCCGGATTGTTGATGGAGATGAATTGGATGGACGAAATGGTAGCTTGTTGGGCGTTGGCATGACAAGCCAGAAACCTGTTTCTCCGTTCTTAACCTGTTGCTGATTTCTCTCCTCCGTTTTTGCATGCGTCGATGCCTCGTCCAATCTGCAGAATTTTGAAGTCGAGGCTGATGACTTGGTGAGCATCTCAGAACTGGGCAGAGGCGCTTACGGCGTGGTGGAAAAAGTGCATCATGCGAAGAGCGACACGATCATGGCTGTGAAGGTGAGAAGCTCAGCAAAGGGGCTCGGCCATTTGCACCTAGTGTGGCACGATCAGCTTCAAGGTAGATGAGACGAGGAAAGCGATGTCACGCAGGCCGGTGCTAATTTTAGTGGACAGTTATAGGAAGAGAACCTTTCAACTCCAAATGTGTTTCTACCCCGTCGACCCTCTGAGGTAGTCCAAACAAGAAACCAAAACCATGACTGCCAACACTGCCGTGATAGCACGGTCACAAAACAGAACCTTGCAGGTCTGAAAGCACATCTCTCCTCGCTGGCCTTCCTTGACTTTCCAGGGAACTAGGGAGGGTCCCTTCTGAGATGCTTCCCACGCCCCCTTTCCTCTTGTGGGCTCAGCTGCCTCTTATCTGACCGTTGCCCTGGCTGCTGCTCTTCCGCCTCCTGTCTCTCAAGGGTATTCCCACAGACCATCACACCCTCTTTCTCCCTGCATCTGTGGGTGAACTAGGGAGGAGCTTGTCTGGGAGGTTGATGCGAGTTCCACTGTTGCTCCAGACTTTTTAGTTTGACTGTTGCTTGGCAGCGTCTCTTACTCCTGTCGCTCCAGATTATCCCCTTTGTTCTACGTACATCAGCCCAGTTGTTGCGTTTTGCAGCAATGCTTTGCAGCTTAGCAAAGTGCCCAAAATTAGTCAGTCATGATGATGCATATTGAAAGCTACTTTGGTGTAATGGTGAAGATGCAGACCTAGAAACTGGGAGATGGTGAGTTCTAGTCCCACCTTAGGCGTGGAAAGCCAACCGGCTGATTTTGGGCCAGTCACCAGGCGACGGTGAGTTCTAGTCTCGCCTTAGGCATTGAAGCCAGCTGGGTGACTCTGAGCTATTCACTCGGCGATGTTGAGTTCTAGTCCTGCCTTAGGCATGAAACCCTACTGGGTGGCTTTGAGCTAATCACCAGGCGACGGTGAGTTCAAGTCCCACCTTAGGCATTGAAGCCAGCTGGGTGACTTTGGACCGCTTACTCTCTCTCCTCCGAATCCACCTCACGGGGTTGTCGTAGGGAAAACAGGAGGAGGAAGGAGCATTTGGTATGTTCTCCATTGATTTTTAGTAAATATCAGTATTGCTCCATCTTGAAGAGTGGACAACCAACTCCCAGAAATTCCCCATCTAGCAAAGCCCTTGCTGGGCATCCTGGGTGTTGTGGTCCGATATCTCAAGGCGGAAGAGGTTGGGAAGACGGTCGTCTGACGCTCCGTCGTTATGGTCATTTTCCCCCTCTTCCAATCCAGAGGATCCGCGCCACTGTGAATACTCAGGAGCAGAAGAGACTGGTGATGGACCTGGATATCTCCATGAGGACAGTCGACTGCTTCTACACGGTCACTTTTTATGGAGCTCTTTTCAGAGAGGTAACAGAGGGAACCCACAGTCATTGCTGGCTCGCTGGTGCAGCCAGACCAGGTTCAGGGGGTTTTGCCACGTAGGGACCAGGCGTGCTGCCCTCTCCTCTCTCCCACCATTCCTGAGCAGCCCAGTATCCAGAGATTTGTCATCCGGTATTCCCCCTCTCGCCCTGCTCTTGAGTTTCTTCCTTCTTAGGGCAAATTTTGTTTTCAACGGCAGAACTTCCCGTTGCTTCAAGGGGCAATAAGAGGGTTCGCGTCAGCCGTTCGCTTTGGGCTGGCAAACGGCCTTGCGGGTTCGGAATCTGGGCACACCTAACAAGTATTATTGACAAATAATAACAGCAAACGCTTCATCCCTTCCATTCATTGCTCGTCTTTTGTCTCACTTGGATGCTTGTCAGTGGAATAAAATCTCCCCTCGGCCTTGGTTTGGTTCTCAGGGTGACGTGTGGATCTGCATGGAGCTGATGGACACGTCTCTGGATAAATTTTATAAGAAGGTTCTGGAAAAGAAGAAGACCATTCCTGAAGATATACTGGGGAAAATAGCCGTGTCTGTGAGTGTTAACTTTACCTGGATAACATAATGCGCATGTTCAGGTGCAAAGCTTGAAGTACAATTCAGGATTGTATAAATCATATTCCCTTCCTTTTTTTATGGAATAAAAATACTCCTTTCCGTCGCTAATTTTTACCGGTGACTTAATCAAACCCAAGTTTCTTAGTGATCAGCAGAAACCTGAGCTACAAAACGGTGCTCTGAAGCTTGCGTGTTTCCTAGCCCGACATCCCTGCCATTTGTCCTAGTTCAGACAACTGAACAACTCAGCTTCATTAAAATGGAGATGAAGACTTCTGAATTTGTCCTTGCAGCTAATTAGAGGAAAAAGATACTCCAGAGAAGGCTTGGCTTCTTCTCTTAATGTTAGGTTAATTTTCTTCAAACCTTGATATAAAAGATTTAACCGATCATGTGCCATCAAATTCTTGTTGCCTATAAGCAACCACACAGGTGGAGGACTTTAAAGCCTCTTTATGATCAGCTGTTCCTCCGTGTTAGCGATTCCTAAATTTGGGAATATCCGAGGAGTAATGCAGCCATTTGTAATTGTTTGTTTGTGAGTTTGGGGCTGCTGCAATACCTGCGCACAACAACAGAATCTGGGAGTATTGTGGGGGCATTTGAGGTCGTGAGGAATGCGGTGGCCAAGCGGCTAGGATGCTGGGCTTGTCATCCAGAAGGTCAGCAGCTCAAAACCCGCCGCATAACAGGGTGAGCTCCCTTTACTTGCTCCCTCCAGCCTTGCCGTTTGAAAGCATGTAAAAATGCAAGTAGAGAAACAGGTACTGCCTCATTTAGGTGGGAAAGGTTCTGTGTTCCGTGTGCCTCGGCGTATGGTCATGCTGGGCACATGAACATGGAAGGGTCAGCTATGAATCGGAGATGAGCATCATCCCCAGAGTCGGCCATGACTGGCAGGGGAGACCTTTGCCTTTTGCCTTGAGACTGTAAAAAGGGTAATGAAGTGAAATCTTGAAGAGCCGCTGTTCCATGCAGCAAACGGAGAGCATGACGTTGTGAGACGGACCCACAATTTACAGGCACCTCTTGTTTCTTTCCCTCCTGTCCAGATTGTGCGAGCACTGGAGCATCTTCATAGTAAACTGTCGGTGATTCATAGAGGTATGTGTCCATTGTAAATCCCATCAAGATGGCAGGGAAATCAGCTTGGAGTTAATCATGCAGGTGGGGCTTAGGTTCAAGCCTTGGATACCCCTGATTAATCTATAAGTCGTCCTCGGTTAGCGACCACAAGTGGGACCATCAACTCCATCACTAAGTGAAGCAATTGCTAAATGGGAAATCACATGACAGTGGCCTTGGTTTTGGCTTGAAACTGATGAGACTAATCAGTTTCACACCTTCACCTTTTGTTTGTCTCCTAATGGCTCTGCCCTTTGGAGTCTCACCCGGCACTTGATAATTAACAAAAAAGGAATTAATGTTTGTATTTACATTCCTTGAAAAGGAAGGGACTCCAAGAGAGTAAGAAGGCACACAATGGAGTAATTGCATTTTGAAAGAAACGCACCAGCAGCCGCGAGCATCTTGGCCAACAGCCAGTGTATTCTCCATTATGTGCTTGCTTACTCTCTTATAATCCCTTCTTCTCCAATCTCTGCTCTGCGAGGGAAGAATATATAAAAAACAACAGATCAGGCACAGGGCAACACAAACTGACCGTACATTTTTTGGTATTTTAAAAGTTTTTCAGCACCTTCATAACTTCGAACAGTCACTGAACGAATGGTTCATAAGTGAGGACTACCTGGCAAGCAAACCCCAAATTCGTATATCTGTTTTAAGAATCGTATTTTTATAAAGCTACAGCTCTGTTTTTGCCTCAGTCCTGGGGATAAACATCTATCTGTAGGAGTAACTTCTCACAATTTTTGCCTGATGCCATTGGAATGGTGGCGGGTGGAAGCTGTGGTGATGTGTTTTTGCATCTCAGCCTTCTGGGCAAGTATTCCACACGGGCATTTCCACTCCCAGGCCATTTCCTTTTCTGCTTACAGATGTGAAGCCGTCCAATGTCTTGATCAACAAACAGGGGCATGTGAAAATGTGTGATTTTGGAATCAGTGGTTACTTGGTGGATTCGGTGGCTAAAACTCTGGATGCTGGCTGTAAACCTTACATGGCTGTGAGTGTCAAGACAATTATAGATGGGGGCCTCCGTTGGGGGAACATATATGAGTGAGTCTGGGGGAGAACATCTGGTCCTATTCTCCTTTCCTTCGGTTCTAAACTTGTTTTTTCCTTACGGAGAATTGGCCCGTCTTTTCATTTCTCACCAAAGGAGATGAAAAAGAACATGACTTTTGAGCCACATTTAATTGAAGAATTAAGAAGGCGAGGGCGATTTCCCTCCTGTTTTTCAGAAAATTGGAGAAACCTTGGTTTTTTCACCAAGATTTCAGAACCAGGGTGTTAGAGGACTCTTGGATGATGAATTAGGTTTATTGTGTGGACAAATTCCTGGATTTTAGAGGGTTATTTACAAAGTGTGGTTTTAGTTTTGAAACTGGTGACTTCTCGCTCAGTTTTTAATCCCTAATTAGAAATTTGGGGGCTATGCACTGCCTGGAGCTGGTCATTTGGGACATCTCGAAGTCCAGGTCCGTCCGTCCGTCCGTCGATGTCATGTGTCAGGGATTGGTCTAAAGTACCTTTGCAGACCAGTGTGATGGCAAAGGAGATTGATTATGTGCTGATTTATTGTGGCTCGATGCTCCGCGACGCCACTCCCTGCGGGAGGAGATAGCTTGGCTCAGCTCCATCCTCCCAAAACTCACAACAACCCTGTAAGGAGGGGTCAGACTAGAGCATTTGGATTGGCCCTAAATGTCTCTGCAGGAATGTTGTGGCAACGTCGATTGCTGGTGTTCATTCGCGACCCACACAGCTCCCCGCTCCTTCGACTAAGTTGGCTCGTTTAGTGACTAAATGTGCAGAGCTGCCCATCTCACATACCCAACCCTGGGTGGGACACGCATTTCAAGCTCCCTCTTTCTGTTTTGCAGCCAGAAAGAATAAATCCAGAGCTAAACCAGAAGGGGTATAATGTGAAATCGGACGTGTGGAGTCTTGGGATCACTTTGGTAAGGAACCAAGGTGGCTGGCAAGGCAGAAAGCCTGAGGACCGGACACGTGCTTTGTTTTGGATTGTAGGGACAACAAACATACCGATGATGATAGCAGCAGCAGCTCTTAGGTGGTCCGTGAGAATCATGGATATAGAAGAGCGTCCTTTGCAGATATAGATCTGAGAAATCTATATTTATACATAATATAATATATAGAATATATATCTATATTTGAGAAATATGTTTTCTGCGGGGGATTAATAGACTAAATAGATTAGTGTGAGAAGAAGCATGGGAGATGGGATGACAGATGCTGCCGAGCGAACAGTCAGAGAAGAGATAGCATGACCCACGGCTGCATAGTGGGTGGAAGCTCAGAAGGGACCCTCCCCTAGGCTCTTGGGCTGCAGAAGAAATGGTCGGACCGTTGTCTTTTCAGACCGGCAAGACGGATGCCAGCCTTACCAGGTAGGCCAGGCAGGAAACACGACCAGATGAGCTAATTCTGCTTTATTTTGGGGCTACGTGAACAGAATCTTGCGAGTCTGGAAAGTACAACGATCCTCTGTTTAAGTGGCACTGAGAAGGGAGTTTAGCAGTCCCACGAGGGATGAAAGCTGCCCTTTACTGCAGTGGGCAACATAGCTGCCCTCCAGAAAAGGAGGTGACTTTCCAGCACATCTGGAAACAGCATCAGGTCGGACAATAGCAGCACGGGGAGTTCCCTCAGACCGCGTCCCCTCGATTCCCTCCACCTGCTGTCGTGATAAACCAGATTGTAGGTTTATCAATCCAGTCGTCGTCTCTCTCTCCAGATAGAGATGGCCATTCTCCGTTTCCCCTACGACTCCTGGGGGACCCCCTTCCAGCAGCTTAAGCAGGTAGTGGAAGAGCCCTCGCCCCAGCTCCCAGCCGATCGCTTCTCCGAAGACTTTGTCGACTTCACCGCCCAGTGGTAAGTTCCTCCGTCTTGTATTTTTTTATTTTATTCATTCGAAATAGGGAAACGGAAAACTATGACACCAACCGGGGAGGAGAGGAGGAGGAGAGGCACGTTGGGTGTGCAGTGAAAAAGAGAAGTGAAATGACCCAACGAACAGCTTTAAAATAAATCCAGCATGGCGAAAGGGTGATGAGCTGGGAGAAAAAAGAGAGGACATCCGTAAAATAGCCACTGCCCTCCGTGGGAATTTATTCGGTCCTGTAGCTCATCGTTAAATCTAGCCCGTGTACATTTGCTTCGTGTAGGCCTGTCGAGTGGGGCGCGGTGGCCGAGCGGTCAAGGGACTGGCCT
The DNA here is from genome assembly GCA_032468055.1 of Acrochordus granulatus. NCBI lineage: Eukaryota > Metazoa > Chordata > Lepidosauria > Squamata > Acrochordidae > Acrochordus > Acrochordus granulatus. The sequence continues at coordinate 137,856 of JANHZU010000104.1, forward strand.
TGTCGGCCGGGAGGTCAGCAGCCCGAGTTCGAGCCCCGAGCGCCGCCGCATAACGGGGCTAGCTTCCTTTATTCGCCCCGGCTCCTGCCCGCCTAGCAGTTCGAAAGCAGATAAGTCGGTACCACCTAAGCTGGTGGGAAGGTCGCAGCGCTCCGTGCGCCTCGGCATGCAGTCATGCAGATCGCGGAAGCGTCTTCGGACGACGCTGGCTCTTCGGCTACAGAGATGGGCACCGCGCCCAGGGTCGGACCCGGCCGAAAGGGGAAACCTTCATTGACCTTCAGGCTGTCGCAACGAGCGGAAGCTCTCGGCGTGGTGGAGCCAAGAAACGTGGGCTGAGCACATCATGCGCGGCTTTCCCAAATGGTGAAACAGGACCGCAGGGTTCCTTAAAAGCAAATGACGGAAGTGGCCCTGCTAATCTGGGATTCCCCCGTGATGTTTACAGTCGCGCACAGCGGTCGATAAAATAGGCCATAATGGCCGATCGTGGCCATTGTTCCGATGACAGATCTTTAAGCCTGGAGTCGGGGCTGATGTTTGCTTGTCGTCTTTTTTCAGTTTGCGGAAGAATCCCGCTGAACGAATGAGCTACTTAGAGCTGATGGTGAGTTTGAACTTGGTTCTTACGGCCAGTTTTAATCCGTGTTAAGCAGGTCCCAGCAGAGCAGGTGAGCACAGGCAGCCCAGATGTGGCATGGAGCGAGGCGGTTGAGGGGAACGTCCTGTTGCTCAGCAACATCTGCGGGAAGGGTTAGGCACGGATCGGAGGTGGTTTTGCGAGCTCCGGACCCCCTAGAAGTGCAAGACGAGCTCTGGTTGCTCCGCTTCAGCTGCCCTATGCAGTAGGAGGCCAGCCATCCTCATCCTGCATGTACAGGTAGTCCTCGACTTAGGACCACAGTTGGGACCGGATGTCTGTTCCTAAGCAATGTGGTCATCTCCTTTTTCTTCTTCCTCTTCCCCTCCTCCTCGTCTTCTCTTCTTCCACTCCCCCTTCTCTTCCTCCTCTTCTTCCTCTCTTCCTCCTCTTCTTTTTCTTCCTCTTGTTCATCTCCTCCTCATCCTCTTCTCTTTTTCCAACAGGTTCATCCCTTCTTCACTCTACATGACACCAAAGTGACTGAAATGGCTTCCTTCGTCACAGAAATCCTCGGGGAAGACTCTTAAGTTCCCCAGACCTCGCCGTCGTGCCAAATAAACTGCAGCAGCATCGCCCTGGGTTCTCCCAGCGGAACCAAGCGAGGCAGCTGAAAACCTCTTAGCATTAGTGGCGGTTTGCGCAACACGGACGGAACGCCTGCTGCCGCCCTCAGCCCAACTCGGCCTCCCGCAGCCCTCCTCCGTGTCTTTGGGGGACAGAGAGGCCGTGGCGGGAGGTGGCCTCACCCCGCCTGGAGGCATCGAGCTTCTTGAGAGCACCGTCTTGCAGGAGGGGGCCCTGCGTGAAGTTCGACCCTTGAAATTCTCCGCTTCCCTTGCCAGTTGCCAAGGTGAATTTTAGCGTGTTCCCTGCAATGCCCCCCCCAATGCAGCTGTGGACTTTCAGAAATTTTCTAGACTTCGCGAAACACTGCAGCCCCCCCTTAAAAAGCTACCCGCAGGCGCTGCTGCTCAGAAGACGCTCGTGTTGGCTCTTACGCTTTGCAGTGTCGAAACTCTCTCGATGTAGAAAATCAAGGCTGGAGGGAGGAGGTCAGGGTAGGATTTTCCTGCCGGTATGTGCCCTGTTTTCTGCCATTCTCTTCCTTTCCCCTTCTCACCCTCGGGCAGCGCTCCTCGGCCTCAGCGCTCTTAAGATGTGTGGGCTTCATTCAGCTCCCGGGGTTCCCCCGGCTGCGTTGAAATCCACGCGTCTTCAAGGTGCCGAGGTCGAGGAACGCGATCCTGGAGAAACCGTTGTCCGTCTCGGACGATCGTGGTTGGGTGGTAGCTTCTCCCGCCTGCCTGAGAACATCTGGATCGAAGCTGAGACGGTTGGCCCGTGAAGGATGTGCTTTCCACGCCGATCCCGTTTCCGAGCGACCGTCTGTGTTCTCCTTTCGCAGAAAAGAGCCGTGGGACGGCGGGTGTGACGGGTTACAAGCGGGGAGCGCATGAAATGCTTTAGCCGCCTAGAACTGAGTAACGCGGAGAATCCGCCCCTTCCTACGGAGCTGCTTCTGCAAAGCCTCTCTCCTTCCCCCACCCCACCCCTACCCTTACTCGAAGCTTCTGCCCATATTTTTGGTGTCCCTCTGGAGTCTCTCTCTTCATCCTGCTAACCCAAAGAAATAAATGATCTTTAAGTATGTGTGGGTAAATGATGAGTAGCTGCAGAACAGGCTTGTAGAAAGCACCAGCACGCGACGTTTGTAGGACGATGTCAACGCACGCGCGCACGGAAAAGGGAAAGTCCATTTTAAGGACCTGGAAGTGGCCTGAGTGGGATGAGTTAGGTGCTCAAAAGCAAACTGCCCATTTATTTAATCCATCCAGCCCGAAGAAATGGCCATCTCAAGAGGCGGCTTGATCTTCACCCACAGCCACCTCCGTTGGAGGGCGAATTGGTGGCTAGTCCCTGTTGATCCAGAAAAATATCTCAGCCTGGGCGGTGTTTCAGATGGGACTTGACCCCTCCTTCTGCTCGATGCTTTTTCAACGAAACCTCCCATTCTGCTGGTAGCTTTGAAAGACCCCGGTGATCTCCCATCCAAGTACTAACCAGACCAAAGGAAATTTGATATTTTTCAGGATCAACTAGGGTCACCTTTGCCATCTGTAAGGGATTTGTAAGGGCAAGGCTAATTTAAGTTCTTCCCTAGGAACCTGTTCTGACACTTATAAAGAAGCTTTTATTGCGTTCCCATAATAGGTCTCAGCTGCCGATCAAGCCTCTCTCCATAACTTGGCCTGATCCTTGTTTAAAACAGGGTTGAAGGCCACCAGTAACATCCCGCCCAGATGTTTGGCCTCCCCTTCTGAGAGATGCTGCCCCCTTGAGTTACCTATAAAGTAATAAAAGCAGGATTTTAAAAAAAAACCCTAAAAATGAAATTGCAGCAGCAATAATGCTACGAGGAGGCTGTTTCTGTTCATGCAACTGAATGCTTCCCTTTGGTTTTCTCTTGATCCAACATGATTTGGGGAGAGGGGTTCCCAGGCTCGGTCAGAAACCTGACGTGACCTCAAAGCTACAAGAAGTTGACCACTTCTGAATTATCATCATCTGAACCAGTGACTGTCGTACTTGGTGGCAGCGGCTTCCAAAACATGAAATTTTCCCAACTCTGGTTGCATTGACTGATTCGCTTTTTTAAAAATCTCTGCACTTTTCGGAGGCAGATTTATAGCACTTTCCCTCGAGTCTAACGCGGTTTCCCAAACCTTGGCATGGGCTTTAGGTAGCTATTGCTGCTTCTGCTGGGTATCTGTCATGTTATTTTTTTTTCTTACCGTTTTTGGATGAGCAAGAGGGTGTTTGGCCATCCCTCCCTGAGCCTCTCCAGTTTCTTTTCCTCCTTCACTATTAGTTTCTTCGAATGCATGCCTTTGGATTTTACAGGGTTTGTTTTCCTCTTCCCCCCCTGCAAATAAAAACCTGGTTTATTTTGGAGCCCAGCAAATGAAATGACCACGGAGCCCTCGTGGAGCACGAGTTGGGTCTCCATGGTTCAAACATGACCATCTGCTTTCCAGGCTGATCTTGGCTTGAAGAAAACTTGTTAGCATATTATTCCCACCTTCCCGTTCATTTTGTTTTTTTTCTCTCCATCTCTTCCTCCCCCCAAGGAATTTCCAGCAGAAATGGAAGACTATTTATATTTAGAAAAGGACTCTGGGTGCTTTTTCTGTCTCTAATAACTAAATTGGTTGTTGATTTTCAATAAAAGAAGCCCCCAATCCAGTTCTCGCTTTTGTGACTTTCTTGAAAAAGCGTGGTGCTTTTTTTTTTTTAACTGAAGAAATTTTCAACAGAAATGGAGAGGTTGGGTTTAAATCCGAGCCAGTTGCCATTGTCCTTGACGTACAATCATATGCTTAGCAACCGTTCAAAGTTGCAATGGCGCTGAAAAGAGAGACTGAAAACCAATCCTTGCACTTTTGATCCCAAGGTCACGGGCACATGCCAGACGGCACGCATTGACAAACAGTTGCACCGTCTTTGGGGGAGGTTGGATTGACCTAACAACTGCGTGATTTGCTTATCAATTGCAGTGACTTGCTTAGCAGCATGGCAATAAAGGTCATAAGGTTGGATGTGGCTCCCTTAAAAACCACCTTGTTTAGCAGTGGAAATTCTGGTGCCCATTGTGGATGTAAATCGAGGACGACCTAAATGTTAAACCAAAGCCAGAGAAAATGCATGATGTTTTTTTCCTATTTGGGGTACTGTGGAGTAGTGGATCACTTTTATCGTCTGAGTAGAAGAAACAAAAATAAGCAGCATACGAAGGAAAAAAAATCCTAAAAATAAAGGGCATAAATTCATGGCTGTAGACAATCTAAATTCTCTGTGCTTCATAGCCAATCTCCATTGATAAGCAAGCCATTTGCTGATTGAGAACATCCGTTCTGCAGATCAGTTGAATTACTACTGAGCCCACATCTGTATGTTTCCAGGGCCAAGAATAAATCTTTTAGCTGTAAGGGCGTGAAGAATCCAGTTTCTTTGTCAAAGGATCAGTTTCCACGCAACAGGAATGGACTTGAAAAGAACGTGACACTCTGAAAATATTACATGTTGTATCAAAATCGAGTTAATCGGTCCTTCTTCCCCAATATAAGTTGGTGTAAAATGAACTTACTATTTAAATGGAGCAATTGGTTAGCAAGATTCCCAAAATTGGCATTTATTCTTGGGAAAGGGAGCCAGAAATTGTTGACCCAGCAGTGCTCTGTTAGATTTTTGCAGTGTTGACTTCTTCCCTGTTGGCCTCCAGCTGTTTGAAAAATTCTAATATCATTTTTGATGGCATTGCCTGAAGGAAGGGGGGGAATGGATGTCTTTTCATCATGGTGCTGGGGGAAAAAAATTAGATTGCAAGGTGAGCAGATAATTCAGTATTGGATGAAAGGAAACCCAACTGACTGCTCAGTGAAAGGATGAATTGTGATGCCAACACTTCAATATTTTGGATGCATAAGGCAGGGCAAGATCCTTTGGGAGTGTTTTGAGAGTTTGGAAAGATCGAAGGCAATCAGAAAGGAAGTGGAAAAAAAATGAAGTGATTAGATCTCCTTGTTGATGACACCAGCAGGCGCTTCCAAGAATTCAAAACTGCTTCTGATAGACAATCTAGATTAATGATGTCTGTTGGGTCATGAAGAGTCGGAAGCAATTGAACAACAAACATCATTTAATGCTCTCTGCATTTGGCACTGTCCTCTGCTTTAATCCTTTTATTCCTAGGGAAGAAGTGTAGCCTCTTGCCTTTTAAAACTCAAACTGCTAGACATTCAGATCCAGTGCTGGCAAGACTGTTAGAGCAAATGTCATAAATGGCACAAGAGGAAAACTGGGAAAATCTACGGCTTCGCAGGACGGCGTCTGCAAAGGATTCCTGTAAACTGAAATGTTGCTTTAGCAGTCTTCCAAACAAGGATAGATCTATGCGTGCGCACAAATAAGTCTCCACCAATACTGAGCAGAAAAGGAAGTTTCCTGTGGCTCATTGAAGGGCAGAGGACATGAAACGGGAAAGATCTAGATTAGGGAATCACTCCCTGAGCAGGATGAATTCCTGAGAAGACCCTGGGCCCAGCCAAGAAAACAAGTCGATCATTGAACAAATCAATCCAGAGCTGTCACTCGAGACACAAATGGCCAGGTTCAAATCATCCTACTTTGGACACATCACACAAAGAAAGACCTAACTCTTGGAGAAGGTTATGGTGGTGGAAGAGGACAGCCAGAAAATTGGATGGACGCGGTCACAGCGGTGATGTGCGCACGACTGGAAGACCAGAAGGGCCAAATTAGGTGTCCTCCATAATGTCCCTCTAGATGGTCACTAAGAGATGACACCAACCTGACAGCACTGAGTTAAGTTGACCAAAAACAAGAGAAAATTCCAACGTATTATTTATTGGGCTATAGCATCCTGTTTTTATATTTCACCTTAAAAAGGAGACGCCGTAGCGCACGGATTTTCATTTTTAGACACTGAGCTGTTCATCTAAGGTCTGATGCCCTTCAGCTGCTGTTGGCATTTGTCTGCCTGATTTTTTTTTTTATTTGGATGGCGACCCCTATTGTAAATAAGGAAGGCTGAGCATCGAAGCACTGATGCCTTCGAATGGTGGTGCTGGAGAAGACTCTTGAGGGTCCCTCGGATGGCAAGGAGGTCAAACCAGTCAATCCTACAGCAAATCAAACCTGATTGCTCCTTGGAGGGACAGATATTGAAGCTGAAGCTCAAGTA
>JANHZU010000104.1:148040-159783 GCA_032468055.1 Acrochordus granulatus
GTTTGTCAAGGATCATTTGGGGATTTCCAGGGAATAAGCTGCTACTTCGAGGTTATCAAGGAAGCCTGAGTGCATGGGTGACCCATATGATGACCCATGAAGATGGGGCTCCCCTGTACCACCTTCGACACAGACTGACTTTGAAGACCTTTTGGAAACTGCAGGTAATGCACGTTCTCAAAGGAGAGTCCCTGCAGTGATAGGACACTTGGTTTGTGAGCACTGCACTGGATAGCAGAAGGTTTCAGGGGCAATTCAAAGTTCTGGTTTCCTCTAAAATGCCACATGCCACTCAGATGGCCGCAGGAATTCCTACTCTGGGCAGAAACAACCCACCTCATACCTATTCTTTGCAAAGTCTATTGGTGGCTCCTCGGTACCAAGAGGGACAGCATCAGCGACCCATGGCCCAGTGGTTTTCCATTGTGGCCCTTCTGCTGTGGAATAGCCTCTTTCTATGGTAAAATGTACATTAAGCATCAGATTAAGTCATGTTATTTCAGTCACAAAAATTGGCCGTGATTAACACATATGTGATCCTATCCTTTAGCCTCAGAGTTCACATGACATGTTTTCAGTGGCCTCATCCACTTTATCACCAATTCCACTGACTTTAACAAGTCCTGCCCGTCTGTCTGTCTATCATCCACCATCTATCTAACATTATGTCTCGATCATCCCCCTATCATTTCTCTCTCTCCCATCTGGCAATCAACCAATCAGTTTATCTTTCTCAACTTTCAAGGGACACTCAGGCCTCTTTCGACTCCCCAAAGCAAAAAATTGCTCAAAAGAATGAGACGAAGACTTACTTTCCAATGAAGTATGAAAAAGATATAATAAAGGGATGAGATCACTTCAAAAATATAATTAACCCAAATAAGAGATTTTTTTAAAAAAAAAGTTGGGTCCCGCCGAGGGAGTATTTTATTCTTAGTTGAACTGGGAGGTGTGTGGCAGCGCCATTAATTACAGAAGAGCTCATGCTGCGACAGTCTCCCATTTTCAGAGCCCACAATGGTTTTATCATCCTGACATGCTGAATTTATTTTGGGCAGGCAGCAAATTTTACTGGAAGATGATGGCGAGCTGCATTTCCAGCTGCACTCGGCTGTGAAGACGGGCTCAAGGGACTGTCACGGCAGGAACTTATAAAACAAGCCCGTCCCCAAATCAAATTTGCTTTAAGCAAATTATTTTTGGCATATGGGAAAAGATTCATCCCCAACCCCATCTTTCCGGCAACCCAGAAGGAATTCCAGATCTTCTGTGGCTGTTCTTCTTTCAAAGGGTACATCTGGGTTTTTGGCCCAGGATTAGATGACCTCTAATGTCCCTTCCACCCTCTGGTTCTAAAAGTTTTTTGAATCAAGGTGTAATTAATTAACTAATCGATCAATTGGTGTATCTGAGATGCCAGCTTCAATAAAAGGTAAAGGTTTCCCCTGCCAGTCGTATCTGGAGAGAAGTGCTCATCTCTGTTTCACAACCGAGGAGCCAGCGTTGTCCGAAGATGCTTCCATGGTCATGTGGCCAGCATGACTATACACCGAGGCACATGGATGCTGTTACCATCCCACCACTTTAGGCGGTACCTATTTATCTACTTGCTTTTGAACTGCTAGGTGGCAGGAACTGGGGCAAGTAATGGGAACTCACCCCGTTACTCAGCAAGGCTTGGGTCTCCAACTGCCGAGCTGCTGACCTTTCAGCCGACAAGCCCAGCATCTTAACCACTTGGCACCCCCTGCCGATTTCAATACAAATTTTTTAATCAATGTGTAATCAATCAGTCAGCCGATCAGTGCATCTGAGATGCCAACCTCAATGCAGTGACTTTGGAAACTGTGACACAGAATTCTGAACTGTGGCTCTATCTGGCAAGGTTCGGTTGATGTTCTTCAAAGCAAATTTTCCAGTTCAGTCTGATTCTTTCCTGTTTCTGGCCTATCAAGGAAGCTTGACGAGATGGCCCCTGTATTCCTTTCTAACAAACATCCTTTTTTTAAATTTCCTTTGTCTGTGAAAAAGATTCTGGTCTTTGTGGATTCCTGTAAGCCAAGCTTGGGGCTCCCTTTAAAACTGTGGGCTATGGGTCAGGAAGGACTGGTGGTTGCCAATAAATGAGGAGGAAGGACTAGCACTCCAAAGTGGGGCAAACAGCTGGTGAGAAAAAGAAGGGTTAAGCACTGAAAGAACAAGAAGAGAGTTTGGGGGTGACAAAAGAAGATATATTTATTCTTAAACCGTACAGCAGAAAAACTGAGCCAGAAACTGGGGCGTGCACCTGAGCAATGGGGACAGTGTTTGTTTGTTTGTTTCCTTAAAATGAGTTCATAATAAAAAATAAGGGATGGAATTGCAGCATTATGGAATGGTGTGCTGCTGTAGCAGGCTCCCCTGGGCTGGAATGTGTTGGACTACAACACCGTCCTCCAGAACTACAGCATCAAGCTGTAGGAGACAATTAGGAAAGGTGCTGCATTACACCCATAGTTCAGGGGTTTCTCTTGTGTCAAAAATGTGGCTAAAGATCTGGTTGATTGACCTCTGCCAGTTGGGGAAATGAGAACCAAGCCTTGTAGTGATGCCTGAGACCTCATTTTGGAAGGTCTCTTTATCCGTTTTTCTCAGCTTCATGAGATGATTAAGGTTCCTTTGAAGGAGCTCCAAATTATTTGAGTGTTCTTCACTATATTTCTTTCTCGGAGGTCAATATACCTTGAAATAGCAAAAAGAAACCAATTCGGGTCAATGCATTTTATGATGTATCCGTCTACTTCCCCATGGAGAGACCAGGAGACAAGAGAAAAATGTATCCTACCTTGTTCCTTTCCAATAGGTCAAGGTCAACCTTGGAAATGGTGCTGATTGATTTCTCAGTATGAAATACTCTTAAGACTGAAATGCCCATGTGAAAAAGAAGAAACAGTTGAATAATGAAGGCCTTAACACACTGCTCTGCACATAACCAAATCGGGGTCCATTCCCTGGATTCTCGAACCACAAATTAGTCAACAATACTTCAGCTTGACATGATATACAGGCACAGCCTTGGTGGTTAGTTGATGGCTCTACAGATGTGTGTATGCAAAAATCTGGATGAATCCAGATCTTTCCTGATTTTATGAAGAGGGCCATGAAATTTTCTTGAGAACAGAACTGAAGATTTTTGCCATTATCTTCTTCCAAGATGATCCTGCCTGTGTTTTTTTTTTCCTCCTTTAGCCACAGCCATGTGATATTCTGGTAGTTTTCCATGCAGATGTTAACTAGATCCATCCCTGTTTAGCTTTTCAAATCAGCAAAGGTTGGGAAGCTATTACCATCTAGGTGGGTTTCCTCAAAAGGAAAATGGGACACAGTATAATACTATGGACTATTGTTTCTTAACCGTGACAACTTCAAGATGTGTGGACTTCAGTCTCCAGAATCCCCAGGCAACAAGCTGGCTGGGGAATTCTGGGAGTTGAAATCCACACATCCTAAAGTTTCCAAGTTTGAAAAACACTGATTGAGACAAAATTTGATTTCATCCTATTCTTTTACCCTTACAGCCTGCTTTTTGGGATCTATTTTAGAAAATGCTTGATGAATAAAGATTGACTTGAGTGGCAATAAGGGGAGTGGATGGGTAGTGGGGGGAGAGAATGAATAAAGAAAGCAAAGCCATAACAAATACTGTCTTGCAGAGAACAGCTACTTTTAACTCCCCAGGTGCCTCCGAATGGGATTGGATAAGATACTTGAACCAAGGAGTTTTAGGGTCTCTTTCTCTGTCTTTTGTCACTAATGGCTCAGCAGCAGGTCAAGTGATTTATAAGTTCATCAACTAGAAATCTTCAAGTTAATAATTGGCATCACACAGGGGAGAGACACAGAATGAACTACTGAGAAAGATCAAAGAAACAAATTCACTTTCATTAGGGTGATGACTTGGTGGGAAATCTTGCCCCGGTGGACCTTGTGGGAAATCTTGCCCTGGTCTTTTCTAACCCTCCAAAGTTCAGCCCACTGAGTCACTTGAATTCATATTTCTGAGGTCACCATCATGGCCCCTGTAAGTAATCATCTGTCCATGGATGTCTTTCTTGGCATTTCCCTTCTGCTCCTCCTCCTCCAAAATGAAGTTCAGCTTTCCAACATTATTTTTAGTACTGAGAAAAGAAAAATCCTACATCTGAGTCCAGGCATTTTGAATAGGCCCACTTAGGCCAGACTGAAACAGCCCCAAATGGGCTCTTCGTATTCTAATATTGTCTAGATTTCTCTGTTTGGCAGCACAATGGCATTCTTGGCATGGCTTTGGCCACAAACACAAGTGCCTCGATGTGCAGTGCTCATTTTGTTAGATGCTGGATTTATGCAGTTACCTTCAGTAACTTAGGCAAAATGCCAGTTTGAAGAACATATGATAGATCTTATGGCAATAAAACCATAGTACACAATGCAGTGATATGTTACTTCTTAAAATACACCTTTAAGTACTATTAATGGGAAATAATGCCATTCCCAAACTATAAATCCAATAGCTGGCCTTCTAATTAAATTTTCATCAGCCACTGAAAAACTAGAAAGGTTTACTTCCTGCTGTCAATATTTCAGGGAATACCTCCTTTAGAAGGTTTATATTCCATCTCCTTCCAATTTAACTGGACAAGTCAAGGTCCTCATCATCTGCCTCGGCACATGCAGTAGTCAATGGGAATTGCACATGCGCATGTACATGTACATGCACACATACTGACCTACCTACCTAGAGATTATTATGTTTGGAAGATATCTCGACTCAGAACCTCAATGAACTTCAAACAGCAGCTCCCCCCAGTTCTCTTACACACAGAGATCTTCTAAAATGACCTTGAGATCCAAGAATCCTGCCACCTCGCAGCCTTGTTTGGACAGGAGACCCCAGAAAACCAACATGTATTCCAACAGAGGGTCTTCGCAGATATTCCAAGGTGAAGTGAGGGCAACTAACTCACTAACATTTCAGCTCCCACTCGGAAGCTGGTGGAGCAGTGTTTCACTTTACCAAGTGCAAAATCATCCACACTGATTGTAGCATTTTGGTAGACAGCAGCTCTTCCTTGCTTCTCAGCTGGGAAATCCAAACTTCTCAACATTGACGGTTAAGAATGAAGAGGGGTGAAATGAAACCAACTTGGACATTCTACCCCAAACAGATCGCACAAATCTAACATTATCTGAACTTTTTATTTTCCAATGTACCCAATTCCCTCAATTTTTTGTCTTTGGATTATTAATGTAGATGACCAAAGCAATCCATTGCTTTGAACGATTGCCTTACCATAATGCATCACACAAAGAAAACAGCACCAAGAAACTTATTCCAGCAAGAACTTTGTCTCCCCAAGGATTTCATTATTGTACAGAAGGCTCACTTGGGTCCCAGATGCTATTAATCTACTTTGGCATGAAGCAATGATAGTCTTGCTCAGCAAAATAAAAATCCTCCATCTGAGTCCAGGCATTTTGAATAGACCAGTTGGGCCAGACTGAGATGGCCCCAAGTGGACTCTTCATATTCTAATATAGCATACATTTCTCTGTTAGGCAGCACAATGGCACTTTTGGCATGGCTTTGTCCACAACACAAATGCCTTGATGTGCAATGCTCATTTTGTCAGATGTTAACATTTAGAGAAAGGGATCTTCACATCCCCTTGGTCTGTGGTCCCCTTTTGTTCATTTCAAATGGTTTCGAAGCTACAGAAGCTGATCCAACTGAGGACAGATGCAGATCAAAAGCACCTTAATCTGCTAATCACACTGGTTACAATCTCCCTCTCCTCAAAGAAAACAAATATCCCACATACTTCAATTTAGGGTTTTCCTAAATGTATTGACATATTGATCTGGGTGTTGTATCCATAATTATAAAAAAAATCCCTTTTATGTATGGAGTTAGTTTGGCCTAGTGGTTAAGGTATCAGACTAGCCACTGGGAGATCATAAATTCTAATCCTGTGTTAGCCATGAAAGCCAGCTGGGTGATCAATCAATCAATCAATCATATCCTATGGATGGTCTGTGCCTTGTTTGGTCTTTGGTCTTCTACCAAAGGCTTGGGAGTTTGGGAGTTCTCACAGGATCTTAGCTGTTCCTAACACTGCACTCTTCTGGATATTGAGCTCTGATGTTGCTCCTGGGGTCTATTGGAGCCCCTCTCCCATCTTAGGAGTCACTGCCTTGAATGCTCCAACCACTACAGGGACCACCTTGGCCTTCACTTTCTATGTCCTCTTTTGTTCCTCCATCAGACCCTGGTGATTTTCCAGCTTCTCATATACCTTCTTCCCCATGTTGCTGTCACTGGGTACCACTTCATCCATCACCACTGCTTTCTTCTGGTCTTTGACTACTACCACGATGTCTAGTGGATTGGCTAGTACCTGCCTGTCCATCTGGATCTGGAAATCCAACAGGAACTTAGCCCTCTTCTACTCCATGATCATCTGTGGAATCTCCCATCTGGATTTGGGAGGATTTAGACCAGGGATATCCAATGCGTGCAACTTTAAGGTGTGTGAATTGAAGTCCACCCATCCTAAAGTTGCCAAGGTTGGACATGCCTGGTCTAACCCACATCCTGTGCAGATGTTCCTGTACGCAATGCTAGCTTGTGCTGCTCAGTGTATGCTGTTCCTGCCTGCATTTTATACTCTGCCACTGTGCGTTGCACTGTCTCTGAGGCCTCTCTGCACAATCTGCACATTATACACATATACAGGACTGTGCAAAAGTCTTAGGCCACCATTGTTGTTTTAGCAGTGGTATAATCACTATATGGTATTACGTCTCAGTCTCTTCGTTAGAATATATCCAGCAAATACAGGGAATTTGTGCTCACTTTTCAAAAACAGGAAAAACAGCTTCCATAGGCTAAAGTGGCAACGATTTAGTACCATTTAACACTGACTTTTGCCTGAAGAAGCCATTATGTTCTGAAAATGGTGTTTGTTTAAATTTTGTGTACATACTTCCTATAATTTCAGTGTGAATGTTAATACAGAGACTGAAAAATAACCATGGATGGTCATTAAAACGTTGCTAAAACAAAGCGGGTGGTGGCCGAAGGCTTTTGCACAGCACTCACACGAATACATCCACGAGCAACATCTTTGGAGAACCCTCTCCTTCTGGGATCGATGTTCCTGGTCCCAGTAACAACCATTATTTGAATTTGGGGAGGGGGAGTGAAAAGTTAACACTCAAAAACCTTTTAAAAAGAGAGGGGAGGGGGGAAATGAATGCATCAGGCACAAGAATGAAACTCAGTGGCATGTGAAATTCATTTTCAGATGCCCCTCTGGAGAAAAAGAGGTACCCTCGAGCTTCCTTCGTTGTCTTGCTGCAAAGTACGAAGCTAAATATATAAATACAAAATACGAAGACGACATGTTTATGGTATCTTCATTGTGCTCATTTTCAGAACTTTATTGGGCACCCAGTCACCACTTTCTAGATGGAACCGTCCCATTTCTCTGCTTGACATCATTCAATATTAATCATTCCGTTCCACTTAATTTTCTTGCTGCTTTGCTGGCTGGACAAAATCTTTTAAGGGACACGAAAATACTCGCATGATATGTTTAGATGGCAACTCCTCTTGCATTTCTCCCAAGAAATACAAGTCTTCCCCAAAACAAAACAAAAAAAGGGGGACGTGTAGAAACCCCGATTCTAGCCAAGAAGGAATGGGAACATCGCTTTCTTTGAGGACCGAAGCTAAAAGCCTGCAAAAACATACAACGAGGATGCATGCTACGTTCACCTTTGCTGAGCCTGACTCACATCCAAACTGAGGGTTCTGGGTGCGAATTTTAAGATGCATTTAGTTTTCCTAGTTTTATGCACAGGATCTACTGCAATATGACAAGAGCCGATGCGAGCCATTCCCAGATTCAGGCCAAGTTTCTTGAGCACAAATGATTTTGAAGAACGTTTTACCAAAACAAGAAGGCTTTGTTCCATCTTTCCTGCTCTCTTCATTTAGGGAAGAAAATCTATTTCTTCCAGTTGGCCTTTGAAATCTGTAATTGACAGTAATTGATGTTTTGTAGCTGTAATTGACTATAATTGACATTTTATGGCTGTCCTGTAGAATTTTTATTTATTTTTCCTCTGCTCCTGACAACCTGCTTGTAGCCTGACAATCAATGCTAGTGATCCCAAATCTGGCATTTTTTCAAATTAACTGATTTTCAGGATAATTTCTTAGAGAAAAAACAGCAGCTGCAGGCAACATGCTACAATCACAGAACATCTGCCTTAGGGGAAATAAATAGGCAGGGCTAGAAACTTGATTGTTTTTTTTTAAGTTTTAACAGTGAATAAATGGTGTCATCGAGGCTTGTTTCAATATTTTGACCAGTGGTCAAGTAACTTCTCAGTAAGCTGATAAACCGGCTACAAATTCTCCATAAAATCAATCCATTTCTTCAAAGAATCAGAGGATGCAAATCTGACTTTTACAACAGAAAGCAAAGTTGAGTGGAGGAATCCACCTGCCATTTGCTACCTATCCAGGTGGGGACAGCATTTAACAGGTGCCTCCACTTTTATTCTACCATCCTATGATCAAATTAGGTTGCTCTTATGCATTTTGGGAGTCCAGTAGAAGTAGATAACGTCTTAGACTTCCAAAATTCACTTGTCGGCTGAGTTCAGCTCTGGTGGCAGTGGGAGGTTTAATTTAACTTTCCAAAGTTGGAAGACGCTCAGATCACAGCTCCTGTTTCACCATTCTCAATTGCAAAAATGGGGGGTCTTCTTGTTTCCAGCCTTCGTCGGCCACATTAACAAAAACAGCACACCAAAGCTGAATACAACGATGCGGCCACAGGTTGATCCCCCAGGATGTAAAAGGCGGGGATCATCGGAGGCTTCAGAGTAGGATCAAAAAGGTGAGACCAGGAGCATCGGTCCCCCAAAGCAAGAAAACAAAGCAGATCTTGCAAAAACTGACTTGAGGAAAAGCTAAGCTGGTGGGATGGTGGATATCCGGGTGGGAGGCTGGTTGAAAAGGCTAGACAGAGAGGCTGAAAAAAAACCAGTGCGCGCATTCTTAGAAGTTTCCAAGAGTTGAACTGGAGTTGGAGGAGAACCTGCCTTTACTTTTGGGTCTAAAAGATCTGGCGGAGCTGCTGTTCTTGCACATAAGCGATAGGAGGGAGTGAAGGCTTGTAGGAGAATGTCGCTCTCTCACACGGGCTGCCTGTGTTGCATTTTCAGTCAAGAGGCTCAGCTGGGAAAAGCTACCGGCATTGAAATACAGCGCGGACTGCCTCTCTCTCGCCTCCTCTCCCTTCACCACTGCCTCAGCCGGCAACAGCACCAAGTCGAAGAGAAGAGGGAAAGTATCCGTAACTCCAGAGCAGAGGGAGGCCGAGCACCCAGCACCCCCGGGCAACAGACCGCTGAGATTTCCAAACCCGATCAAACTGGGATCGCGAAGAGGCTTGGTCTGCGCCTGCTGGTGCCCACAGAGAGCTCCTCTGGCATCTCCCCAACTTGAGCCCAACAGGGTAGACAGAAGAGTTTGACGTTAAGCCCTCTCGCAACGGGATTCTCTTGGATCTTATTTTTTGGTTATTATTTTTTTACAGCAACTGTATTGACAGCTGCATTTTTAATCCCTTTCTTTCCCACTCAAGGAGGGGAAGGTTGGGAGGGAGGGGTTATTTTGTTCTCTTTCCTCTCCTCTCCTTTTTCTGCTTCCCCCCCCCAAGATTTTTGCACGGATATTTCGAATGGAGCGGTGGATTATCTGCCAAAGGGGCAGAGCTGAAGCATGAGACTCATGGGAACTGAAGAAAGATCTAAGAATCCCTTCTGGATGGGGACTCCAAGGAAACATGGGGACTCTGATGAAATCTGTGCAGTGAGAGGTAAGTGAGAAATGGATGCTCAGAAAGGCTTGCAGAGGAGATACTGTAGGTATATAGAAGCCAACCTGGTGTGGGCCTCTCAAGGTTGCCTAAAACTAAGGAGAACGCAAGATAAGTCTTGTCAGCCACCCCTTGAAAGTGGACTTCAAAACACTAGAAGAACACTCAAAGTTGATCTAGCACCAAAGCGACCTGACTTGAATCCTAGTGATTGAATCCTTTGATTCAATTTTGACTTGAATCAAACAGTTGGACTGTTTAAGAACAACACAAAAAGAGCCGGTAAGCTGTACAGTACTGTTTAATGTGTGGGCCTAAGACTGGGGAAATTCAGATTCGAATCCCTCTTCAGCCCCAGGTCAGTCGTACAATCTCCCAAGCCAGCCCATCTCACAGGACTGTGGTTTAGGCTGTGAATGTAGCTCTGAAGAAGAGAGGTCCTTCTGATGTATCTGTGAATACATAAATCACTTGAAACCCTACCCAACCAATGTGTTTTTTTATCTTGACCAAGGCAGAGAACTCAGCTAGCTCAGTGTCTTAAAGGACTTTCCTTCAACCTATGAGTTGGCAAAAAAGAATGCCAGTTAAAACCGACCTCCTCTGGTTGCCGGTGCTTATTCTGCCTCTCCAACAAGGCAGCTGAGTTGTACGGCCCTGAGCGTTTTAACGAAGAGCAAGAGAAGGAAAGGGTGACTGGTGATTCCCCTGGTTTTGTTTTTTCTTCTACGAAGCATCACATTTCTCTGTCTGGGGAAAGCAGCCACTCATCAGTCTCCTTAACGTGTGGTGGGAGAAGACAGGCAAATATAGACGCGGGCTTCAGTGGCGGGTTTTAGCCACCTGTCAAGCTGTGGGTTATTCCTGACGGAAGTTCTAACGTTTTCTTGAAAGAGCACAACATCCACCTCCCAAAATATTCCTCTGAAAGGACCCAGGCTTGAAGGAGGAAGGTGGGCTGAAGCTGGAGGAGCAGGCACCATCAATGGGAGAGCTTCACCCTCAAAAGAGACTGGTCAGGTTGGCAGCTGGAGGCCATGGCTAGTAGGACCTCACAGTAGTCAGAGAGCAGGCAAAATGGTACCACCATCTTCTAATAGTAAGAAACAGCTATGAGAAGCCTTACTTCACCCCTTTTGTTGGTAAAAGCAGAGTAGAGTCTGTAATTCGCTCAACGCCAAGAGGCAGAATTCAGTTCTCTTTTGCCATTTAGAATGACCTTCTGTACAACACAGGGATCACACTCTAAAGAGTGCTACACCTCTTAAAGGAACCTGAGTGTTTTGGAAAGCTCTGCTCAGGCATTATGTCTGGTCTATACTGGAGCTCAAGCCCACCAACCAATAAATGCCCAGCCAATCTGAACCCTTGGTCATGTCATCAACCACATCCTTGCTGAAACTAGAATCACAGAATTGTAGGGCTGGAACGGACCTTGGAGATCCTCTAGTCCAACCCTTGCCCAAGACAGGAGTCCTTATATCATCCCAGGCAAATTGTCCAATCTTTCTTGAAAACTTCCAATGACGGAGCACCTACAACTCCAGGAGGAGGCAAGCTGCTCCATTCCCACTGTCAGGAAATTCCTCCTTATTTCCACTTTGGATCTCCCTCTGAGGAGCTTCCACCCATTGCTTCTTGTCCTGCCTTCAGGTGCTACACAGAATAAATCAAGGCCCTCTTCCCCGTGACAACCCTTCAAGATGCTGTTGTGTCTCCCCTCAGTCTTCTCTTCATTAGGCCCAACTTACCTAGTTTCCTTAGTCTTTCCTCATGGGATTTAGACTCCAGACCCTTTATTATCTTTGTTGTTCTTCTCTGCACTCTTT